>JAAAKQ030070238.1:20602-34262 GCA_010016005.3 Zanna intricata | reverse complement strand
CGAGAGGCGATTCCGGCTGGCCCTTGGAGGGGAAGGTGTTTTAGTGGGTGAAAGCCCCACACTACCATCTGTGCGGGTAGATGGGCGGTTGGTAGAACTTTTTCCTCCTCTACACAAAAAAAAAAGAAAAAAAAAGAGTTGTCATAGATTACCGCTAGATTAATTAGTGACATTAAATTAAGTAAAACACATAAATTTCTGATAAAAGCTGTATCGATATCGAAATTCAATCATCTTCAAACCATCAAAATTTGTTATATATGTACTCGAAAACATTTGCCATTCAATTTAATTTTATTATCAAATTTTTTTCCCCTTCCTTTTCCTTTATTATCAAACATTTTTGTTTTTACATTACGATAATAATACGTTGATTTTTTTTATAGATGTCATTAAATTTAGTAAATTACATAATTACAAACTAAAAAAATCGATATTGAGATAGTCAATAATAATTGATATAGACAATGACATTAAATGTTTTAACAAAATTCTAGGTTATTAATTTATACGTTTTTTACCAACTTTTCAAAGGAAAAATATGGTATTACTTTCAGTCGCGTGATGGGAGTAGGGTGAATATGAGTTTTCTTTACGTTTTGAGATATGAATAGAAAATACCATTCACTTACATTAGGGGTTTCTGATATATTTTAGATCTATATATAAAATTTAGTGGATCAAAATTTTCAAAAAAACTAAATCAATTTTAATGAAATTTAGCAAAGCTGTACTAGTAGCTGTAATGTATCCGAAGTGCATGATGAAATTTGATGAAGATTGGTTGAATCGTTCTTTAGTTATGCTAAACTTTAAAGTCGACAAAAAGATTTGAGGATATGTTAACTGTGCAATAGTGTATCTCTCATACCTTCTTATATATGCAGTGAGTCACAATGGCGAGCGAGTTGAAACTTATTGCTTGTGATAAGGTCTGATGATTAACCACGTGGAACGTATGTATCTAGTACGTTCTACTCTGTAAACCAGTGCGTTTCTGATTGCGAAATATTGAAGACGTCGGAAGCAAAATGTGGACCTTCTTGCTTAAAATTGCGGAAGAGTTTTTGTTTATTTATGATTTATATAGCAGTGATACTGATGAGGACTGAAGTGTTTAAAAATTCGGGATTCATAAGAAAGCTACAGTTAAGATTTCATAATGATTAGTTTACTGATTTTTTGCGGTTATCCAGAAAAAACGAAAATATATTATATCTGTATATAGCAATATGATATATATATATATATATAATATAATATATACATATAATATATATATATATATTAATAATTTAATATTAAGAATATTTTTTAAGCGTTCGTTTGATAATTATAAATACTTTTAATTATTTTTTTCTGGTTAACCAAATAGAACCATAATGACAGTAATTTTCTTTTTTTTTTTAAATCATATGAGAATGGAATAAATCTTTTTATTCACATTTCATTAAAATCGGTTAATTCACATTTCATTAAAAGTAAAAAAACTTTTTTTTATATTTTTAAAATAAAAAATAGAAGTGCAATACACTACTTAAATTTATATGTAATTCTCCTTCTAATTTAGTAGGTTAAAAAAGATTTCATTAATGCGCTTAACTAAGATTTGAAGAAGTATAACAAGTTTATCCTGTTGCCTAGTCTGTGAATGATAGGTACATGCAGCATTGAATTGCTGTCAGAATAACTAACTAATCGTCTTTATGACGCAACCAAGTGTCTATTATCCATTAATAGTGCTACAAAACGATTTACAGTAACAGTTTTTATTTTTACGAGCCAATAAAACAATAACTGTAGCTGTCATTTACAAACAAAAGTAAAGTAAGCTAATCAGAAAAGATAAATGCTTATTCAAAAAAGAAAAAAAATTGATAAGCCAGAGGACACAATAAAATTGAAAAATAATTTGTTGGGTAACTCGACTTTTCAGTATAAAAAATAAAAAAAAGTATTTCTATTAAATTTAACAGTTCCTGTTTTCAATTAAAAAAAGGATAACTACGTAGATGAACTTTTTTTTTTCGTGTGTGAAAAACGCCATGCCTGACCGGGATTCGAATCCGGGACCTCCGGATGAAAGACCGAGACGCTACCACTCGGTCACAGAGGCCGGCACGTAGATGAACTTAATAGAGTTTTAATGCACGTACAAATTAATTTTTTCTTCTAGGAATAAAATCAAAAATTATTATTAGACATTATCCTTGCATATTGTTTAAAAGCATCAAAAATTTAAATCCTTAAATATATAGATTAAGTTTTTGATTTTAGATGGGTCGAAGAAAGTAAAGGTATTAAAACAAGATTTTTTCGATTACCTTTAAAATAATCTCAGCTAAAAGCTTTTTATTGAAATGCATCTGGATTGAAGAGGCTCAAAGGGGGTCATCCTGCCCTTTTGCCGAAGTTTTTGAGTAAATTTGCTTTTTTTTTAATTTTCCAACAGTAGTACTATTGCTGCTGTTTAGAAGTTAAAACTAAAAGGGAAAATATATAAATAGGTTCAACATTTTCATTCAAACGGTTGACGTTTCACGACCTCCAGAATCTAAAAAATGTAAAAAAAACCGAATACATTTTCAGAGATGCATATACGTACGTGTGTTGGCCTGTATTTTATTTAATATCTCCGGACTGACTAGACATAAATTCATTACAACCTTTTTTTAAATAATTTTTTTAGTTGTTAAAAATAAATGAAACATTTTCTTTTTGTTACAATGGCAATATAAATTTTTTTTTTTAACCGTTTATATGATAGAACGATTATTTTAATGAACATTTCTTATTAAACTTAAAAAAAAAAAAAATAGAAAACTATTTTTTCGAAACAGAAAGTAAATATTTAAAATAGTAAAATAGAAAATTACATTAAAAAAAAAACAATAAAACAAAAAGAACAATGTCAATGTGATGCGGACCACCTACTCGTAAAATTTAGGCTTCATACTGATGTTAATAGCATAGGTTGTTAAAACTCTAGCTGCCATCTTAAGGTAATTCTAAAAAAAGGAAGTTACTGCCACGTAGTTCAACGTTAAAAATTTAGTCTTTATTCTCCCAGCCATAATATTAGTCACAATTGATTGTACAGCACAAACCGAGAAATTATTAACTTTATGCGGAGCAATGATATTCCTTTACTTCTTAAGTAAAGGAATTTTGTAAACCTTTCTTTTTGTAAACTGATGCCAACCATTTTATTAATTTATGAACAAATAAAATATTTAAAAAAAAAAACACAAAGTTTACCCCTGAAAATAAAATTTTTTTTTTTCTGTTTATAACTGGCAAACACCGACAGAGTTAATGTATCTAGTTAAAGTACTTGTGCTATATCTTTACCGAAGTGTTCAAAGTTTAATATTTTGTTTTATAGCAAAAAAAAAATATTTCGAGTCGAATGAATTGGTATTTATAAATTCTCGTCAGGACTTAATAAGCAAAAGCCCAAAACAATAAGTTAAAAAACCTATTTTATAAAATGATTCAGTATTTTCCAGACTACAGTAGTTAAACCTAAAAGTTTTATTATTATTTTTAAAAAATGAAATATTTATTTCTTAAAAAGGGAAAATTGAAAAATTATCGATCCATAAACCACCAAATTCTGCAAGAGAAATTAATAAAAAATAAATACACATATTACATATTAGGCAGCGAAAAATACATTTTTTAAGAATATTGTTTGGTATTAATTATATTTATTTGGCATTGATTTATAGTATTGCGTAAAGCTGGATAAGGTTCAAAATTAGTTAAAAAATGGTACTCTAATTTAAACCTTTTTTAAAATTTAAATTACACAATTTAATAGAAAAAAAAAAATTAGGAATAAAATAAGTCAAATTCATCTTTGATTTTTTTTAATTGTAATAATGTAAAAGATAATTAAATTTGAAACTCTACATAAAGATATAGTGCAACTAGTATAGTTGTTTGTTGTCTAGATATGTAGCAGATGGTAATTTAATATTGGCTTGAACTCTGCCAGGCATAATTGAATAAAACAACTAATAAAATGTCTTTCTCTTATATTTACTTTTTATATGTTTGTTCAGAAGTACGGTTTGATTTATAATGTAGCGGTATTAAAAAAACTGTTACGTTTGGCAATGGTTCTTTATAACACTATTTAAATTGTACTTATAAATAAAATACATACTGTTAATGGAAGTACAAATAATTAAGTTAAAAGAATATCGAGTTACGTAAAATAATCTATAAGGTACTAAAAAAAATGAATTATCCTTAACTTACTACTTTCGTTAAAACAAAAAATTAATTACTTAAAATAAAAAGAATGTTATAATAAGAATAATTCTGAGAACAGTAGACATCTTCATTTTGCATTAAATTTAATAAAATTCAGCTGAGAAACAAAACTGAATTAATAAAGTAAAAATTAAAGTACAAATCAGAATCGTCAGTAACTCTGGAACGAATGAAAGTATATACCACTTATGATATATCGTTAAAAATCTCTCAATAAGGGCTTATAATTGCAGTTAAGAAAAAGTCAAAATCCAAATTTTTTGGGATTTTTGGACTTCACGGGACACTTTTGGTTGAGTGGATTGCAATCAATAGGAGAGGTGCATAACTAGACGTTACAATAATCCTAAATCCGAAATTTCAATATTCTACTGCTAATCGTTTTTGAGTATGCAAACTAAGTACGTTCGTACAGACATCACGCCAAAACTAGTCAAAATGGATTCAGGGATGGTGAAAATGGATATTTCCGTTGAAATCTGAAAACCGAATTTTTCGCGATTACAATATTTCTTTGTACTTCCTACAAGTAAGTAAAAACACCATATTTTAGCAATATATCTTAACGATCTCCGAGGCAGAGTAGTAGAGTCTTGACCTTTCATCTGGAGCTCCCTGGTTCGAATCCCAGTCAGACATGGAATTTTTCAAAAGCCATGATGTTATGAATAAATTGAATCTTAATAACCCTTCTCGGTAATCTGTTTAACCGTTAACCTGTATAATCCGTTTAACGAAACGGAAACTTCTACATCGCACCCCACCAACCGCTCCCATATTAAATAATGATGAAAGGTATTATTTTAAAACAGTAATTTTTATTAATAAATATTCGTTTTATTTACGTTTTTTCACCTTGTAGCAAAGAAGATTAATATAATATTACAAGAAAATTGGAAAACGCGTTAAATACAGACGAAGTACCAAAAGGTGTGAAATAAAACAAGACAACAATGACTGAAAATGATTGATTTTTTTTTAGAAAAATTTGAGTAAGAAAGAATATTTATAATATTTTATGATAAAAAGTAACGTCGCTTACTTTCTTGCATGCTATTTATAAAATAACGTAAAAGAATAATCGGTTTGCTAAAACAGGGTACAACACAAAATCGTCGAAAATAAAGTCTATTGTACTTATTTAAAAAAGAGATGAAGTATTCATATAAAAATATTAAGAATTCGGTAGACTCTTAAAATGAAGTATTAGCCGAACGTAAATATGATTTCTGTGTTTTGTGTTACAGGTGGTATAGCTGAATCATTATAAGAGACCTAACTTAAAAAGTTACTGCCGAGAAAAAAGAAACTATTTTTGTTAAAAAAAAAAAAAAATCGTAGTACTGAATAAAAAAAAAGGATAAATGGTTTCCTGTTACCTTCCTCATTAAGGCGTTTAAGAAATATCACAGACAACATGCCGACATCTTGATGGGCGATTTTAATGCCGAAGCTTTCGAGTTAGGAGGAATTCGTTCAAAAACAAGCGGTGCTAAACTGGCGGTCTTTTTGGGGGTCATTAAACATGACGGCCCTTAATTACAAGACATTGCCGGATATCAAGACATTTGTAGGCAGAGGAATAGGCTCCGTGATAGACATTTCCGCAGTCTCAGATAGACTCGCCACTAGAGCGTCAGGATGAAAATCTCTTAAGTGACCATCTACGGATTACTTTTAAAGTCCTATTTCATATTCCGAATATTTGAATTAAGAACGTCAGATGGAAACCAATCAATAGTCAAAGTAAAGCCTTCATTGAGGCGTTTATATATAGAATCAGCAATTTGCAATAATGGAAACCTGACGATTTCTTTATGATTTTGACTGAAGAGAATGATCGAATCGAGCGTAGGTTGTTGCTTAATAAACGGAAACATTATTGGTGCAAAGACGAAACAGCAAGCCTACGCGCGACGACTATTCAGACTAGACGTCAGTTACAGAGATACCGATGTAATCACCATATGACACTGAAATGGCTGAACTAAGGTATAAAGAAGCTAGAAAAAATAAATCGCGGCGATTAACATGTCAAAACGCTCAGCATGGAAAAAACTAATTGAAGAACTAAACTATGATCCATGGGGGAGGGCATACCGGATTGTCATGAAGAAGTTTGGTGCGCCTCTCCCACTTCTGTCGCGGGATCAAGCTAGACATGCTATCGACGGCCTCTTTTACTGAAGAAATAGAAAGACAGGGATGAAGAAAGAGGACGTTTTACCATAGATGAACTCCATTCAGGAATTAAAAAAAACTAGTAGCTGGAAGAGTCCAGGTCCTGACGGAGTTTCAGGAGGATTATTGAAAGACCTAGTAAAACGGGATTCCTAGCTGTTACTCGACGCCATTAACAAAATGGCCTATAATGGGCGTTTTCCTGCATCACGGAAACGAGAAAGACTACTATTAATTCCTAAAGCTGGACGGAACGAGGGGAGGCTTTCGAGCAATATGCCTTTTGCTAACAATCGGCAAGATCTATGAAAGAATAATTTTTGAGAGATTATGGTTGGAGTTGCAAGCACTGGGTGGCTTATCACCCGCTCAATATGGGTGCAGTATATGACTGCAGTGGGCGGCGGTGTTACCTCGCCCCTCCTCTATGCGGTGCCGGGATGTTGTCCAGCCTTTGACGGCAAAAGAAACGTGAAGAGGTTTGAGGCAATTCAGAGAAGGCCAACCTCAGAACCATCTGTGGATACAGAACAATTTCCACCATGGCCGCGCGGTTGATGCGGGTGTTCCCCGATTCATCTTCTGGCCTAGCAGAGAAGGCGATGATACAAAGGAACACCCAAAGATGAAGCAGAAGCAATATTAATTGATGAGTGTCAATATATGTGGGATGCAAACAGGACGGGAAAATGGACGCGAAGACTGTTTCCCAACATTAGACCGCAGTTGGGCCACGTGGGTTTCGTTCTCACCCAGTTCCTCTCTGGCCACCGGTGAGTTTGCCGTCTATCTGTATAAATATAAAAAAGAGAATTTCAGAATTGCCTATATCGCGCTGAGATGGACATTCCAGTACATACATTCTTCCATTGTCCGAGATGGAGTCAATTGAAAAAAAAAAACACACAAATAGAAGGGCTCAAACCCAAAAATGTGGTTGCATTCATAATGAAAGGACAATATCAGTGGATAAAAAAAAGAAAATTTAGTCACAACTATACTAAAAAAATACAGAAAAAGATTTCTTGAATTGGGCCAGGAGACTATAATTTAAAAAAAAAAACAGCTAAGGGAAAAGACCCAAGCCGATGAGAGGTACCTATACTTGTATGGGTATGACCATTAGAGTGCGCAATGAATAAAATAAGACTGAGACCTGTAGGAAGGAGAGGGGCCCAGGAACGGTATAAGCGGATTCGGTAAACCCCTGATGTTAAAGGCAGGCAGGCAGGACAAGAGGCAGACCTGGCAGGCCCACTTGCCATGCCGAATTTACAGCCGGTAGGCGGGAAGGCCTGTTAGAAGCAAAGGACATCCCCTGGATTGCATCCAGCCTCGAATTATCAAACCTTTGCTTGGATAGTGAATATAATTAATCTGACTGAGCCTCTTCTGCTTTATATGAGTGAATGTGTACCACAGCTACAGCGTTGCAGAGTACTGAGAAAATTATTAAAATGCAAACCATTAAAGAAAGCATCATTTTCCGTTTTGAAACATTGTATTTATATAGTATATATAAATACATTGTATTTATATAGTATATTGTATTTATATCGGTAGGAAAAAGCAAAACAATAATTACTTCAAGACTTTTTTAGAAGTGTTTTTCTTTAAGTTATTTTTTTTAAGATGCCGATACAAAAAGGTAATTGGAGTAATAAATACTCCACTAAAACTAAGAGGGAAATGTAAGTAAATGTTTAAAATATGAAAAGTAAGTAAGTAAAATATGGGAAATGGAAGTAATGAAGTTATATTACTAATTTACGACTTTTTTTTTTTTTGAAATTTAGAGACTATAAAGTAAAATCTGAAACTAAAATTTTCTACAAAATAAATAAAAAAATAAAAACTGATTAAATAGCAAAATTCTGGTTACTGAATTGCAATACTTTCTTGGTAGTATTTAATCCCACCATGATTTAAACTGAGAAACCACTTTGTTAATCCCTCATTTATCTTTTAAAAATTTAACTGCACCAATGTTCTATCCATATGTATGAATCACCATTCCATATACTATTGTCATAGGTTTTATCCATTCCAGAAATATTAGTAAAATAGAACCAAGGAGAAACATATCTCTATTTGTATGGAATTCCTCTTTAGTTTATTTTCATTAAAACATAGAGAAGTGCATAACAACCAACAAGTTTTAAAAAACTGAAAATAAAATGGCTTTGATTTTGAAAATCAAAGCCATCTTAACTGTAGGAAAATCCAAACTGTTTCACAAGTAGTTGGTTAAAAAAAAAGAATCAAAATATTTTAAACAGTATAACAAAATAAAAACAAAAATAACATTTTCAACAATGAAAATAAAATTTTCCAGGAAGGCTCATAGGAAATATAATTGTTAAATATATTTAACATAGAGCTCTATAACATAGAGAAGAAATTAATATATAGAGTCTATAAATAAATATTTTTACTCTTTTAGACTCTTATATATTAATAATTAATTAAATTTTTTAATTTTTATTCTTTTTCTGTATTTGATTCTAATAAAGTATTTTTTTTTAGAATCAAGTTAAAAATATTTCAACTTTTTATACAGTTAATAAATTATTTTAAATTATAGAAGATATATTTTATAATAACGTCATTTTATAAAATAATTCATTATAATTAATTCTTCCCATTGAAAATATTTTAAATTACTTTTTTATAACGCAATATTATAATTTAATACAGTAATTTTAAACATCTGTTAAATATTTTTGTTTAAAAATATCTATTTCGCATGATATCGGCTGTAATAATAGGAATACTGAAGAGAATTATTTTAAAAAATTAAAAGAACGACTTTGTAAATCCGTTAATAAAAGTTACTTTTATTTTTTAAATTCATCAAATAAAATAATTTATTATATCAACATTAAAAAGATCAAAACATTTCAAGAATACATTAGACAGATGACCAACTACAAGACCTTAATATTCGTATTATAATTTTTCAAAGGAAAGAAAATCGGAATATTATTTATTTATTTCTTCTTTTTTTTTAAAACATAAAATATATCAATTTTTTAACTTCTACAATTTTTACTTTCCACACGTTCTTCTACCATCAAATTAACTAAACTCTAATGTATGATCTGCCAACCTAGTTTGCTTCAATTTAAGTTCTGCTGCAAATTACATTCCTACCAATTCTATGACCTCTTTTATTTCGTATTTTAACACCACCAAATTTTTTGAACATCCTGCTGTAACATCATAATTCAAAAGTCTTTTCTTTTGAGTAGAAGTTTTTACTTTATCTATTTTCCATATTTTTTACTATGAAATCCACTCATATATTTTAAGAAAAATCTTTCTTATTGTTCGATAAATATTTAATAGCAATAATGCCCTGTAGATAAGGGTATATTAATAGACGTTCACTCTCATAAAGATATTAAATAAAATATAAGCCAATATACACACATTTATTTATAAAAACTGCAACCAGTATTTTTTTAAATTCTTATATTCAAGGGATTTCAATAAACGAATATCTAGAATTATTAAAAAAATCCAATATTCATTATTTTAGCAATATCTTCCTTGACTATTAGTTACCTATATTATAACTGACGAGAAAGAAAAATATGAATGACTATTCATAAATGTACTCAATTTGCATGTGTTTTTTTTTAAAAGCAATTCATCTCCTTGTTTACGTTTTCATGAAAAATTTTTTTTAGAGGAAATATTTTTTGTAGTAGCAGAATTTAAATCTGTAGTTAAGAATAAAAAGCTCCGTAGTCAAGCTTGTCAAATAGTTAATAATGTATACAATTTTATGAAGAAAGAAACTATAAAGTTCGAAACATTAGAAAGTGTCAAACCTTTAATACGGATTCAAAAATTTGAAGAAAGAACCTCTTTAGCGTGTGGGATTTCAAGATCACAAGTTCAAAAATACCGAAAAGATAAGCAGGATCTTTTTAAATCTAAATCGCTGTCTTTTAAATCAAAATCCACGTTTATAAATGACTCTATCAATTCAAATGATAAGAAAACAGCGTGATTAACCGGATAGAAAAGAACAATATTCTATTTAATAAGCAATGCTAAATCCCTAATTGTATGACATAGATAAATCACATAGAAATTTAAAATTAAAGTATCATTTTAATGAACTATTAAAAAATCACGGGCATCATGTTCTGCCACTTCCAATCTTATCATCCCGATTTTAATTCGATCGAAATGGTGGGGTCGGCTCCGAAAAAATATTTTGGTAGTAATAAAAACAATTTTAATGTCAGATATTAAAAAATTAGCCGAGAAAAAATAAATGAAAGTATAAAAATAATACGTATAAAACTATAACTATATTATTATAAACTATAATAATAACGTATAAAAATAAATGAAAGGATGATTGGAAATCGTATGAAAAACAGGGAAAAATGGGTATTAGAAGATGGAATCGCTAATCAATGAAATGACGGAAAAATTTCTCATACATCTAGATAGTCGTAATAAAAGTGACTGTGTCGATGAACACAAAGAGATTGGTGAACTTGCATAGGAAACATGTAATGTTAACTTGTATAGACATATAATGTTAATTTCAAGTAAGCGTTAATTTATAATCATCATAATAGCACAATAAACATGAAAACTAATGTGCATAAAAAAATAATTTGAAATTGTAAAAAAAAAAATAGTAAAGTAATAATTCTACATCAATTGTACAATTTAGTGTAATTAGTGTACAATATTCATTAAAAGCAATAAAGTTTTATTGGTTAAAAATACAAAAAAATTTTTTTTTGGCAATCTTTATTTATTGAATTATTAATTCTAGTTACATAATAATGTTTTATAACTTAAAAACATGAAAATTGGAATAGATTAAACGTGCATAAATAAAAGTACAATATTATTAGTTTTTCTATTAAATGGGAGGTGGAAGGGGGTTAGGAGAGGGGAAGGTGGAGGTGGGAGAGGGATTGAGCGAGTGTATCTTACAAAGAGTAGTACAATCGATTCCCGGGTTCGAATCCCGGTCAGGCATGGCATTTTCACACACGCTACAATTCATTCATTTCATCCCTCTGAAGATATACTTAATTGTAGTTCCGGAGGTTTTAAACATAAAAAAAAAAAAAGGAAAGAAGTACAATCGATTTTAATAAAAGTATACGATCAGCCACTATCTTAATCATTATTATGAAAAAATTATCAAAATTATTGCAATAAATAATACATTTCTTTGCCATTTAAATTCAATTTAAATGTTTTATTGATAAATTAATTTTTATTTAGTTGGATTGACGATTAATAAACCATTAACTTACTATTATTTTTTATAATAATAAGAGTACCGTAAAGTAATATGACATGTAATATTTTTAAAACTATAAGATTATAAAGTTTTTCCATTAAAAAATAAAAACAAGTATGTATTATACAATAATAAAACTGATGTTTCTTAAAACAATAAAATTAAATTCAGAATTAATGAGCAATACTTAAAGAAAACATAAAAGTTTCCGCAGAACTTTAACAATAAGATATTTTACTAGGTCATCAAACTCAAACAATTTTAATTTAGCAATTTTCTTCTTTTCTACTTTTTTTACCGCATTAAATGTAGTAGCTTAAAAGTATTGAGTTATATATTGTTATCCATTACAAAATATAAAAACTATAAATATAATATTAATCTAGAATTTCAGAAATTAGCTGGATCAAGTTATTACTGTTAATCGTTAAAAGGAATATTAATTTGATATAAAAATGTTTATGACAATAAGTTTCAAACGGATCGCATGACCTTAAAATTGCATTAATATGCTAATATAGAGTACGTTAAAATTAATTTTATTAATTCTACAAAACCATCAGGTTGTATTCTGACATAATCGTTTTGCACTAAATATAAGCTATAGTCGCAAAAGTTGTTCTGCATATGTAGCAGTTTTTTCTTATCTGTAGAGTAACACAACCGTCCACTTCAGAATTAGTCGCTAAAATTTGTAATTACTATTTTTTGAACGAAGTGTTTATTTATTTATAAATATAGACTATATGTATGCATTATAAAATAATAAAAAAATGGAAGCTTTGCTGATAAAAAAGAAATATACACGTTTAGAGATATGTTAATTTTACGTGAGTAAAGTTAATAAATTTAGAAGTACATTATTTTCTGTGAATACATAACGTAAATGAATTACAGTAATTTAAAATTTTTTAGCAATGTTATAAATGAATTAACTAAGTTACATTATAAAATCTTCCATTTATACAATACATAATATAAAATCCATTACAAAAATGCTTATTACAATACCCTCTTTTATTTTCATACAAAACTTAAGCTCTGAAATAAGCGTATGTTAAAAAAAAAAAGAAAGGATATTGAGATACAGATTCAGCACAATATAAACGAGGAAAAGAAGCAAATACAACGGTCGTTCGTTATCTCTAACTATTCAGATAGCAATGATGGAATTGAAGGGAAGGAAGACATAAAGTTTATATAGCTCTGTTGCCTATCATGAAAACTCAGTCGACAATACACTTAAAAATATACGCGCGCGTGCATACACACATATACATAAAACAAATTTTAGTAAAGGCTTTTCTAGAAAGATCAACAGAACTTGTTTAACACAAATGGATAACGACGTTTAGTTATCAGATAGAACAATTTAAATTCAGTTTACCTCCGAGCAGTGGTGGTTGTAATTTATGTATCTCACTTTAATAAACGCCATCACACAATTAGCGGGTACTGAATCAAACAAAAGCTTTTATTAAATTAAATAAAGCTAGTCGTTGTCAGCGTATAAGAATATATTATATCAATAAATAAATTATTGTATACTTAATTGTACAAAAACAATAAAGAAAAAACTAACCGACTTTTCGTTAATTTATTTTGGTTTTAATATTTTTTTAAGTTGGTTTAATATTGCAAACAATAGGTATTGATAAGCGAAACCGATTACCGGTAATAATGAAACATCAACATTCCATCTTGGAGCATCATAATGAATCACGTTTTTTACTTGCACCGCTTAAATTTCTTCGACCTTAAATTGAGGGTAACTCAATAACGACTCTACCAATCTTCATTCAAGTTTCACATCAACTATTTTATATATACGTGTGTTTATATATATATATATATATATAGTCTTTACGTTTTGAGATATTAGAAATAGGAATTAATTAAGTTTTACCTCCCCAT
>JAAAKQ030070238.1:0-20502 GCA_010016005.3 Zanna intricata | reverse complement strand
AATCTATTAATGTGTTTCCATCGATGTTTTAGAAGTTGTAGTTATAATTATATTAACAGAGGCCAATTTTTACATATGTGCTAAAGGAATTGCAAAACATCACTTAAAAAATCGAGTATAAAGAAACAATGATAAAATACATTTCCTATTGAAGTAAAACTTTATTTGAATAAAATCATAGGTTTTTTAAATGATGTATCATATGTTTCTAAATTGCCTAGTACGGATGTAAGCCGTCGAGATAGTTGGAGATCAGATAAATCGCTGTACGGATAATCGACGTACCATTGAACTATTTAATTTGCTTTTATTTAACTTGGCTTTTTTCCTTTCGTCTTTTTTTTAGATTTATTTAAACCTAGCGATATTTATTTACAAGAACATAAAAAATTTAGTCAGGAAAAAGACATTACATTTAGAAATATTGTATAACCAAATAAAAATACTGATGGGCATTAACTCACTTTCTGGATGTATGAGTTGTACAGTATTGTATATTATGTCATCAAAAGGATCCATATTGTTGTATTTTAGTCACTTAAATTCTACTATTTGTCATCATGTATTCTCGATGACTTTTGGTTATGTTATGAAACTTTGACCGAAGTTAAGGAACAAAAATTTGTAATTTACGTAGTAAAAGAGTGTAGAAGATATGTCGATTTGTCATTTCGTGGTTCTACAGATTTGTTTATATTTTAGAGGTCTTTTTCCGAATCCATCTTCAATCACCCTTTTCATCAATTGTAGGAGATTTTATTTATTTACTTATACTTTAACATGACTGTCGAAAAAGGAGTGTAATGCATTAAGGGTATATATAAATGTGTGTGTGTGTTTGTTCCACCGTAGCAGCTCAACGGCTGAACCCATTTAGACGTATATCCAGCTTTGTAATCCTTATGTTACCGAGAGTATCTTAGACTACATAACACATAAATATATATCTGTATATACATATATATAAATATATATATATTTAAAAAAAAAATTATAAAAAATATTAAATATTTAGGAAAAATATTATACTACATAAAAAGTTATCACTCGAACGCTTTTTAATTACCCTACATTAAAGAAGATTCAAAGGAGGGTCCCGAAAGGCGTATTCCTGTGCCAGCCCAAAAGGCGCCAGCACCGAAAGGACTTCAGAGGTCGGGGTGAAGAGGAATGACGCCGGCAGCAGCGGGCTTTGCAGGCCCGGCCTCCCGTATTCAGCCCCAGTAATTCTCCTTACTTCCAAAGGAAAGAAACGCAAATACATAAACCAAAACAATAATCTAAAACCGCCAATTAAAAACAATGACCCGCCAGATACTAGTAAGACACAGCAGCAAGGGGCATCTGCCCAGGCTCTGCAAATTGTAGGGAGAAAATTTAAACTCCCGCCAGCAAAAGAAAAACATTGGTCAGCAATGGTCACAACTGGTCAGCAATGTTTTTCTTTTGGCAGTCGTGTTTTTTAATTTTTAATGTTTATTTTATTTATAATCTTACTTTTTGCTGTAATTATAGATAGATAATTTTCTATTCGTTAAATTTTTTACGCTTTGCTTTTTAATTAAAAGAAAAAATTTTTGCAATTTTTATTTTTTTTGGATTAGATAGCACAAAAACTAACAACTTTCGGTTATTACGAATGGCAGAATGGCGAACGTTGTGCGAACGGCAGAGAATTACTACTCGGTCGCAAATAAATAAATTAATACACAAAATCAGTGAAATAAAATAATATTAATCAAATTATTTATTTAAACGAATAAAAAGAAAGTAAAAAGAATCATAAATAAAGAATTATTAAAGTTAATTTCAGAAATTTTGACGATTCTAAACATACCTTAATACTCTAAAAAAGATTTTAGAGAAATGCTATAGGTTATGAAAAATCTTTGAACTAGAAAACCAACATTCAAAACTTGAGTTAACTAGGCATTTCCTGAAACTATTTAAAACAAAATTATTCTTATATACTAAATTATTAAACAGCTTGTATTTCGTGTAAACAGAATGTCCTGAGAAATGTTTACCAAACTTTGGACTGATTCAAGAAATTAAAATAAACAAAAAACCTCATCAGAGCAAATTCTCTATCTCCCTCATTTCTCCTCTTTTCCGGCGTTTTAATTTTTTTCAATAAAATTTATCTTAAGAACGGGTTGGATATTTTAATGAAGTTTTATTGAAGTTTAACAACATTTTCAGCAAAGGAAATAAGTTTTAGTAAATTTTGTTCAAAAATTATTGAAAGTTCAAAAAATGGATTGTTTCATATTTGTTATCAATAATAACTCTATGACTCTCAGTTTTATAGAATTATAAATTTAAATAAATTGTTAAACCTTTTGTTCCGATCAAAATGAAATCTAACTTGTTCAAATAGGTTGATAAAAAACTGAGATATGGTTAAAGTGGATGGCAAAAATTACGCAGCCTGACAATTTTGTGCCTTTTTTTAATTTCTCCATTAATTAATAATAATTACTTTTATTACTAATAATATAACTTTACACATAATAGCACAAATTTGCAATTAACAGCACAATTTTCACATAATAATAGCAAAATAAATCAAAAAGTTCAACAGGCATCCTGTTTATTTTACTGTCTGAATAACAACTTTAAGTTTGGTCAAAAAATTCCGGGACACTTCTATATAATATATAAAACACTTATAACCATTTATAAGATACTTATAAATCCTTTTGGTATCACAAACCGTGATTTTATAGACCTTCATTTTTTTATTACAGAAATTATACATCACAACTTGGTTACTTTTTTTGTTTGTACTTTAAGAAAGGAAGGACGTGCTCCCTTTTATCTGCCAACCTCGCACATTAAAAAAAGACTGTGCGCCCACACAACTACATAAAGTAGTATAAAAAACTTAATAGTCCGTATAGTTAACAGACTAGAGTCGGAGTTATATAACAGCCCGTATAGAAAAATTATCTCCCCTTAGAACTTTGTTTTTAATAATTAGTTCAACAAAAACTATAATATATGCTAAATTAAAACCTAAACTTTTCACCATTATTACATCAAAAAATCATTGATAAAAAAAATGGTATCGATCATACTTATAATTGAAAAAGATAATTTTAGCGGCCTTTATTTTAGATATGATAACTGTTTCAAAAGTTCTTTACAACAAATCCTAGAATATATACTATGTGTTAAAGTGTTAATTTAATATCTATATATGTAAAATAACATGTCGTGACTAATACATATAATAAACACTCAGTAAAAACTACTAAAGATAAAGTTCTTGCGGTGTAAGGATACTCTGAGAAAGGTTTTGTTTTTTTTTTGAAATTCCGAGTTTAAATGGAGTTATAATGAAATGAACTAACTTTTTAATATCTCCATAACAAATGTATTTATCATCAGATATTTGTTGTATGTATTTTTTAAAATTCCGAGTTAATAAGGGTATTATTTTTATAATTATATTTTTAATTATTTTTTTATTTTCTTGGTAACAAATAAAGATATCAGCTTGATTTTTTGAAATTTGATCTTCAAGGGAGTGAAGAAAGGTTAAAGAATTTTAAACAATGATTGAAAAGTTTCCTCCATTTCTGACTATATAAACAGAGATATTCAGTAAATTGGGCTTGGAAATACTTTTCAGATAAATATCTAAAAACTATTTTCGGATTTATTTGAATTTCAGTCTTTTAAGGAGTGCGACGGAATACGTCGCAGCGGGTCGACCAACACAGCCACTGCCAGTTACTATATATGCGACACGACTAACTGTACCTGCCTCCGGTCATTGACAAAATAACATAAAATAAAAAAATAATGACCGCAACAAGAAACACAACTAACCATATAGCGCGGACGAAGCCGTAACGGGGATGCCAGTCCATATATAAATTTTATTTTAATCACAATAAGGAAAACACTTCACATCATTTGTAAGTTGATTATAAACAAAATAATTGCAATTTGGGATAAGTAGAGCAAAGAAGAGGCATTAAAAATGTAGAGTACTAAAAAATAAATTAGCTATAGTGCAACACTGCCTGAAATTCGACAATAAAATAAGACTTATTGGAAACCAACACCCAAGCAGAAATTAGATCATAATTTGGAAATTTGTTTTCTTAAGATTGGGAGAAAATCTATTCTTAAATATCACTACAGTATCAAGTAGAGTTTTAAATTTACTGTAAGATTATTTGGTGAAAGTCTTCTATCATAATAATATTAAAAATCTTGTCTAATATTTCTATCAAAATAAAAATATCAACAAGATGGTTAAACGCCCATGATCTATAAGCGTTTTTTTAAGAAAAAATTATCTTATCCTACAAGGATAAGGAGCGTAGAAAACGGTGTAGTGTTTAGTCCGAGTATAGAATGGTTTAAATTGTATTTAAGATAAGCTTTCATCCAAAACTTGAATTATTCGACAGTTATCACTTTTTTCAGTAGTATTTATTTTAATTATTATTCTTCTATTTACGTTGATAAATATAAGTTTTATAGTAGTTCAATAAGTATTATTTATTATATTGTTGATTATTTTCATATTTATTTATAAATAAATTTATTTTATTTTTATAATTTTTTATAAATGCATTTTATCAATCAAAATGCACATCATGGGATTTTTTTATGAATAATTCACCATATAAGCTTGAAGCTTGTGAGTAGGAATACAGAATGGGAATTTTGTAGCATATGAACGGTATTTTTAGATTTTCAGTTTTAGATCTTACTTAAATCTCTTTTTCTTAACGCTGGTTAGATTCGTATGTGTTTTCTATTGTTTTACAGAGATTACGAAGCTTAGTATTCACACAAAAAACCTTTTTTTCTATGGCTTTATAAAAAAAAGAAGAAAATAAATGAGATGTTTAACATATATTAAATGAATTCTCATGAAATTGATAAACAAGAACTTGCCTTTATATAGCATATAACGAGGGTTTTTATTTAAAAAAGGTTTATTACATTATTATAACAGCCCATTATCACATATTTCCATACATATATACATAGGAGCAGAATTAATAAACGTTTCTGAAAAATAAATATTTATTTTATATAAAATTTAATAAGTGGATTTTTAAATAAAAATTAACAAAATTAGTACTGACTTTGTGAGCCCAACAGCAAGCACAGGAAAAAGGTTGTGAATCTTGAGGTCCGAGACCAGATGCAGGGCCATTCGAGGAGGCATTGTGACGTTTCCCCTGCCGCCTTCGTTTCCTTACTTTGCTCGGTACGGCGTACATGTAATTGGAGAACCTCCGCCTCGAGTGGCGGACGATGGAAACCCAATCGATCATACCTGGCGGTGTCTGCTGTCATATATCAAAGTTAATTTAATTACAACTTCACTCACCTCACACCTTCCCGATTCATTGTGTACTTCAACACACCACTAACCATTTACCACTTCGTGCTTTACACTTAACAATAACCGATATCACTAAGTGTTATTTCAACCGATGTGTTATTTACTACAACACAATATATGTCAAGTTATAGTCGTAAACCCCCACCCATAATTTACACCGGTAATAAAAGGTTATATTACGTTCAATATCATTTTACTATTTTCACAAGTACACATATTAAAAATCGAAATAGTTATTTAATATTCACATAATTAACACGTAACAGTTTTCACAACTAATTTTAATCCATAGAATAATTATTATTTCACTGATTTCAGATTTTATGCAAGAGAAGTTCCATTACAATACTTCTAAAAAAAAAACAAATAATTTTTTAAAAACTTTTATTAAACAAAATTATTATTTTCAAAGCAAACAAAATCAAATTATAGATCTAACAATCGTTTTTTCAGTTATTTAAAAAAGTTACACTTAAAATTTGTTTGGGTTAATTTTAGAAATACATTTTTTTTTTTTATTTTGATTGATTAAACGATGAAAAAGTTCAAAGAATGTTTCCTTAAAAGGAAAACAATTACTTGAATTTTTTTCTAAATTTAATTATTTTATACTAATTATATTTCTCATTAGTATACATTCAACTAAATATAAGATAAATAAAAAATTTATTAATAGAATTATATAATTATGTTTACATTTTTCTGGACTGTTTTTATTGTTACTATTTATTAGAAAAATAAAGTAATTTCTACAAAAGAGTTTAGAATTATTTAATAAAATGTGAATTATAATTTTAAAGTATTACGTGCTTTACTTGAATTATTATTTTGTGATAAAATAATATTGAAAAATAACGTAAATTATAAAATATCCAGTACCTTACCATAAATAATGTTAGTATTCTTAACAATTTAATAATATGAAAAAAGCGAAACGGTAAAACGTTACGTAGTGTAAAGAATTGTGGCAGGCTAAGGTATATTAGGTTTTACGCTAGGTATAATATATTAATGTTAAAAAACATATGTTTAGTAAAATATTTTGGTGTAATATTATTTCCTGCATTATTGTTATTATTCTAATTTATTCATCAGTAACACGCGCCCGAGCGCGCACAGAAAGTGAGAGAGAGAGACTAATACTAACTGAAGCTGACAGCATATTCTGGTTGCTTAGGAAGTTTCTGCTGAATTTTATAAGATTATTTCACTTATATACAAAAAATATCTTATAAACACGATTCCGAGAAACCTTTGCTTTCGAATTAAGGTCAGCAAAAATTTAACCGCTAATTTCTGCTTCAATCTTAAAATTAAAAATACACTGTGATGTTTTCATATAAATTAATATTCAAAATTAATGATTTTTTAAACATTTTTTTGAGCTGAAACATTTTTTAAATGGATGCAAGAATTTCATCAATAGTCTCAAAGAAAATTTTTAATTAAAAACAAAACAATAAAAAGAGGACTTTTTATATTTTCAGGTCTTTAGACTTGAAAATAATTTTAACTAATGTAGCTCAAAATCAAACCGTTACTTAATGCATGTTTATATATTACCTGCATTTAATCAGAAGAATGCCGTCATTTATAGGGTCAGTAGAATTTCCGATGAAAATATTAATTTACTCTATATAAATTAATATTTTATATCGAAAAGTAGAAGTAAATTTAAGTTTTTTTTTTTCAATAAAAATAGAATTTCTATTAGAAAGAAAGTAAGCAATCGATTACAATTTCGTAGTTTAATATTACATACGCTTCCTTCAGATAAAAATAAAACACTTTAAAGCTTTCTTTATCTGTTTAGCCTCCGGAACTACCGTAAGGTATTACTTCAGAGGATGATGTGTATGAATTTGATTGAAGTGAGGTCTTGTACAATCTCAGGTCGACCACTCCTGAGAAGTGCGGTTAATAGCCTTTTAACCTTTAAATAGCTTTTTAACCCATTTTAAAGCTGCTGAATATTTTGTTGATCAGAACTTCGGAATGAACGTAAGTCTAAAATATTTGAGAGCATTTAATTAATATTACCTGCAGACGGAGAATTTAAGAATTATTTATTTGTTTATTTTAACATCAAACATTGGGCTGACGTCTTATAACTGATGTATAATAGAATTTTAGAGTGTGAAAAATGTCATACTTGACCACGACTTGAAACCTCCGGTTGAAGGAAAAATATCACTCTACTACGAACAGGTAGAAGATATTAAATTAAGTAGAAACATTAACTCGTATTTTAGAAATTCATGAATGAGTGAATTTATTTAATAGTGAAAATATTCACTATTTATGACTATGATTATTAGATCACCTTATTTTTTAACATAATAAAAAACCATTTAAGGGCAATATTAAGAAGGATTGCCTGAACAATGCAATCCGTGTTTTTTTGCAACTATTTTATTTATTTTACCTACATTTTGATATATATACAATTTTTCAATAATAAACTAATTTAATTAACCATAGTAATGCCTATTGATGACAGGCTTATTTAAACCTGTCACCAATTTTAATAATCATTATTTAATAACAATGTTTAATCTGTATTAATTATTTAATAATCATATTTGGGATTATTATTCCTTTATTTAGGTCTTGTTAGGGAGAACATACCTATAATTTTAACATATTAGTAACATATAATAAGCTAGTGATATGCATTTTTGAGTTGCGATATAAAAAATAAGTTTTATTAAAAAAATAATCATTTTAATTTTTATATTGCAGAAATAATACATTCAGCTTTAATAAAACATTGAATTATTAGAAATTTTTCAAATTTCTTGCTGAATTTTTTTTGTTACATCAATTCAATGAAATATAAATTTTCATTAAAGTATTTTTACAAAACTCCCTAAAAATGTTTGGAAACATTTTCCCCGGAAGTTGAAATTGATTCAAAAACTTAAAATGCTGAGAAAGTTAACACTGATTTCAACGTTAATAATCTACACATGTTAAAAATAAGAAACAAAAAAATGTTGTAAGCAATTAAAGGAACCTTAAAGATTATAATTTAGACATGATTTTCACCCAGACGTGATCTTCACCCAAGAAAAATTAAACTATTAATCATCATCTTTTATAAAAAGATAAATAATAAGCCTTCGAAAAAAATGTTTAAATAATAATACTAAAAGACATATGAAGGAGCACAATGTGCTCAAAGCAATGGTCATGAGAAAACTGCTACTTCTTTTATGATGGATAAGCGTTAAAATACTTCGAACTGTGGCTAATCAATAAACTTTGTCAAATTCTAAACCTCCATTCTGTTTAGTTTTCTCCATCCATCACCAATACCTATCCAGTATAAGTTAATAGTCCCTTCTACTTTATGATTTTCGTAAAGTAAATCTTGCCGGATTTCTTCAATAATCATATTTGTATTAATCATATTTCTCTGTTTGTTTATCCGTCCATCCACCTACCAATGTAACAAATTATACCTAAATACTAAACTAGAAAATTTTAAAATCATAAAAATCAAATCCCCTACGTCTTTATGTTCACTACTGATAAGATTTAATTTATATAATGAATTGGATTTTGATTAAAGATGAAATTATTTTGCGTTAAATTATCCTATACCATTCTTATTTAGGACAATGAGTAAATGTGAATTACAAATGGCATCAAAAGAACTATTTTATTCAAAATGAATGATATTTATTGTTACAAATATCTTCTATGTAAATAACAATGAAGTTAATACACTTGCTTAAAAAATAGCTGTATTTCAGTGGGCTTGGGATGTTTAATTCAACAGTATAATTGGCCAGGAGAATAAGGCATTTCTGTTCACCTTCCTTAGTAAGCCTGACATGGAATATTCGTAATTTTGAAAATGGGTGATTAGAATTTCAGTATTAAATAATACTTTGAGGAAGGTCAATTGTAACCATTATTATTTATAGTGCCAAACATGCATACATTCACTTTTACAAAAATAAATCTATTATTTTCTTAAGCAATGAAACATTTTTTTTGTTGCATTTTTAATATATATGCTTGGAACTGTGGCCTAATCAGTAAACTTTGTCAAATTGTAAACCCCAATTTATTTAGTTTTCTTTATTCATCACCAAGCCCTTTCCATTATCGATTAACAGTCCCTTCTATTTTATGTTTTTCGTAAAGTAAAAATAAATAGGATAAAATGAAATTGATTAAAATACATCTAATAGTATAGAATTATCTGCAATTTCCATATCGCAGAAGACCAAATTAAAACAAAAAAGCAAATTTATTTACATTAACCTAACGTAGGAATTCATTAACAATTTCCACGGCCGTTCTATCCTATTTTAATGCGGAACGTATGAACAAGGAATATTTCCCAATCGAAAAAAACATTTCAAACAAAATTATTTTTTAAATTTTAACTGAATTGAATGGAGTTTCTGAATTTGGTTCGAATTAATTTTTTTTGGTATTAATATGCATTCCTTATTCAAGCCTATTTAACAAATGGACCAACTTCAGTCATCAGGTTGTTAATTTTATAAATTAGCAGGATTATTTTTAACAATAGTCGATCTCTATTTCAAGTTTGGACAGAATATTGGCAAATAATCATTTTTATATACGATAAGAAATAAATGAATAAATAAATATTAATGTTAATTATAATGTTTTAATGTAACATTACGCAATACTTCGGCTATTGAGAAATGGCAATATTATACATTTTTTTCTAGTGATTGAATAATGTAAATAAAATATATTCCCACAATTCATTTAAAATACTATTAAAAGAATTTTCTTTTGCAGAATTAATATAACTCTTAAGGAATTTACTAATAAAAAGATTAATAAACCTTGAATTTCTTCATTTTCAAGGAGTCCATAAATATTTGATACAATTATTTTCATTTACGCCGTCAGAGTTGTAATCTGTTTTGTAAATTTATATTTTAATGTAACTTAATATAATTTTATGCGTTTATATTTTAAGTTATTGACATGGAATTTAATCACATCTACTTTTTTTATAATTTTGTAATCAATTGTATTTTTTATTTTGCTTTATCATATTTTCCTTGATATATCCATTGAAATTCTGGGAAAATTCTTTTTGTATTTGTGAAATAGCGTACATATCCAAAAACGATTTTGTGTATTATTATTTACCGATCAGAATAAAAGGTATTATGATTATAGTAGATGACAGGAAAACTTTACTGATTATTTTAATTTAATTCCTAAAAGAGAAGAAAATTTTTAATACCATCCATAAATGATCAGAATAAGTAAGATACATAATTAAGGCTAGATCGTAGACGATACGTTGAGATGAATATATTTAGCAATAATAATAAAAATCAGTTCCTTTAAAGCCAATAAAATTTCAAGATGTATTTTATGAAAAATATGGAATTATTAAAAATCTCTCAACCAGATTTAATTATTGTTATTAAAATGCAATAAATAAATTTTTATTAACAAAAGAATATGTCATAACATAATTTTTAACATATATTTTCTGTAAAAAAAGGTAAATTACACTAAAATTATTCTCAGCTAGATTATAATAATTTATTCACAAGAGATAAACAAACATAAAGATAAGATGATCAATATGCAGTTTTGCACATTTTTTTTTTTATATTACGTAAAGAGTAAAAAAATGCTGATGACGAAAAAATAAATAATTTTCATCTCAAAAAAAAAAAAATTTTTATCCTTGCTAAAATTGAAAAATACGTACTCCTTGCTCCATAGAAGGAATCATGATTTGGATTTTTTTAACCTGTTTTATTACAATAAAAGTATAATTATTTTGAAAATTATGGGGAAAAAAATGAATATTAGTAGCAAGTAGTTGTGGTAATATTAGTAAAAGTTAGTAAACAGTAATAGCAGTAGTATGATATAATAGTTTTTTATTGACATGGACGTAGTGATATTTTAAATAAAGCTTCTTTTGTGGGTTTTCCTGGCGGGGAGATAGCGTTTCAGTCTTTTATCCGAAGGTCCTGGGTTTGAATCCTGTGCAGGCACGGCATTTTACATAAGCTACAATATTTCAATTTTTTTGTTCCCTACACAAGTTTCGAAAATAAATGATGAACGTTATATTACATTTCTTGTCAGAGAAGGTGATATACAGTTATCATCGCAAGATGGGTCGACCGACGCCTTGAATTATTAACAGTAGTCTATATTAAACTGTAGACTGCTATAGTATGGTTTTTATAGTAGTATTCTTTCTGGTGCAATTATTTCAAAATAACTTTGTTTTTACATATAACTAATATTTTCATATATCATTCCAATCGTATTAGTAAATATTATTTATTACTTTTCACTGTGTACATTCTTTTTTTCAGCTTATCATGACAAACAATTTTTGTTAAATTTCAGAGATAATTTTTAACTAAAATAGCTATTTCTTGAAAAATGGCTTATAATAAGTTCAGAAAAGAGATTGAAAGGAGTTAAATCAGATAAATTAGTTATTGCCCAATTAATAAATTATATCTCTTGTTTTTTTTAATGTTTCACGCGGCGTAAAATCGAGTTAGATGAATTGTCATAAAAATAAGTAACCGAGTAATCTTCAATGTTTTTAAAACAAAAGTTTAATAACAAAATGGAATTACGTAGGGTAACAGAAAAATCCATTAAGAAGTTAAATAACAGTGCTCCTTATTTTTTACTATACATAAGCAAAAATATGGCCAGGCATGTACAGGATTACATGTACTAAGATTTAACATCTGTTCAGTTCAAGATGTAATTATGTAAATTATTTTGAAACTTGCTATAGATTTACGTAAATAATGTAATATAATTTTAAAATTATACCCTTGTAATTTATAGGTAAAGATGTATATAGATTATTAAATTATTAATATTGTTATTTATAGTGAATTAACAAATATAGTTATTAAATATATTTATATTTTTTTCAATTCAATAAATTTTTATCTTTCTCCTTGATTTTTGTTCTAAGTTTGGTAAACTTTACCCATTAAATGTAATGCAATGAAAAACTTCAACTGTACTCTTTCTCCTTGTCTAAAAAACTTACACTCAATGGATTTTCTATGAAATATTAAAAAAAATTAAAGGAAAATTAATATTAAAAAATTACGTAGGCTACAATAAAATGTATCTAAAAATTAATGTATATCAACGTCTAAACTGATTTTATTTTCAGTTTGAAGTTAAGTATTACGGATACTATTAGTCAATGGACAGGTTTTTAATTGGTTAAAAATTTCCCCAAAAAAATTATAGATAAAAAAAATTATTTTAATTTCTTTGAACTATATTTATTAAAATAGGTTTTTAAACAGTAGGCCTTACTCAAATGTTTTTGTATAAAAGAGGATCCTTTAAGTAGTTAAAATGAAATCTAAGAAAATAAATAAAAAATATAAAAGTTTTTGTATGAAAGAAACAAGGTATTACAAATAATCTATATTAAGATGTTGTTTGTAATTCAGTAAAACTTATTAACCCTATTAAGATAAAGTTAACATAATTTTAAAAATCTTCCTGTTTAACCTATTTTCCTAAGCGACTGATATGAGGTTTTTTTTTTTTTTATTTCTAATTATTGTTTCGCCCACACTAGAGCTTATCTGTCGTTTCATGATATATATCGGCGAAGGTCCGAAAGTATAAATAATGTAAGCAAATATTTTGGTCATTCAAAGGCGTGTTTGGTATGTGTCGATATTCACCGAAGGATACTGACATTCTCTGATTTCGGTCTTTCACTGTAACATATACAAACAAAAGATAATTTAAAAAATCAGAGTAAAAATCTAGCTACTTCATTTGAATTATTTAACAGTATTATTACTAGTATTTGCTGCAAAAAGTTCCATCATATGAATAAAAAAAAAACCTTTAAGTCTAAAAACTTACGCAAAGTACTCTAAAAAAAAAAATTATTTAATTTATCATTAAAATATTTTTCTTGTTAAAAATACTTCTAAAAAAAGATTTTATATTAATTAGTTTCTTTCTTATCTAAAAATTACGTCACGCCTACGAATAAAAACATAAAATTTTCCTTTTTTTAAATTTAATAAATAAAAATACAAAATTCAGCATATTTTTTATATTATACTTGCCAAGAACCATATATAATGGTACATATACATATATCATAAAATATGTTTTAGTAGGAGACTTAAAAAAATATTACTACACAAAAAAGGACTCAGTAGAGCACGACACGTTCTTTTTTAATATTTTGCTACTATAAAAAAATGAGTTATACATACTAAAATAATTCTCGAAGTTCATTTAGAACTATAATAAAAAAAGGAATTAATATTGGTTGTATTACTTCCTGAGTTTTAAGCGAACATTTGAGCATACGAAAATAACAAACACAGATGTTCTGTTATATATAAAGATACAACATAAATACTGTTTGGAATAACAAATAAAAGAATTAAAGGGGATAATATGAAACTTACTTTACTTATTAAAAAAAAAAAGTTTTTTTAAATCTAAAATACAATCGAAAAATTACTTTCATTTGAATTTTTATAAATAAACTTCCTCGTATAAAATATATAGTGAAGATTTTACATAAATCACTAACATTAAGTGTTTATTTATTACAAACATAAAAGTTGTAAGAAGTTGGAAAAGGTCAGTTTAAGAAGTGATTGAATTTAAAGGAAACCGATATCATCATCTTGTTCTATTCTTACGGATGTAAGTCACACTTTTCCTTCCTTTCTGTTTCCTTCATCAGCCGCTTTCATTATCACCCAAGTATATTCTATTCATCATTGTTTCCAATGCTTTTCAAGACTTTTCAAATACAATGTTCCGTTCCTAAACTAAACTAGTAATAAAACAAACAAATCTGCTATTGTATTTTAACAAAATGACAACGTACATTTTATGCCAATGATATAAAACTAACTTTGAAAACAATTAACTATCGGTGAATGGTAACTGTACACCTATAACAATTAATTTATAGATTATATATTATATTGTAATATATTTTATATTAAAAATGAAGTTATAGTTCATATAAAATATTAAGAATCATTTCTATAACCATGAATAGAAAAACAACAGAAAAGGTACTGTTGAAACGTATTAAATAGATATGTTATTGTTGCACGATTCACTTCCTCGTTGGTTGTTCTTGACGAAATGTTACATCTAAACTTTAAAACCGGAAATTCTAAATAAATTTATATAGAAATGTATAATCATTAGCCTAATATGAATTATAAGACATAATCAAAGGAATGTATGAAATGCATAGGTTATAAAATCGTTACTGAATGGTTAATGTTGAACCGACAAAGACCTTTTTGTCGAATTTCATTTACAGGGAATATTTTTAATTTTATATCAACTAATCTAACGAAGAACAAAACTTAACGAACACAATTCTTTCGATTGTGTAATGAAAGGGATTTCAATTATTTATTTGTGTACAGTATAAATATAATAATTTATTTTTATATGTAACTAATATCAAGAGCAAGGGAAATCAAAATAAATATCATTATACAAAAATCATAATATGTAATATAAACAAACAGAAAATATCTAGGTTAAAAATTTATTCAATAACAACGAAAAATGAAATGAGAAAATCAATTGGCTTGAAAAGATATTTTCTCATAACACTCCTCAACAATATCTTGAAAAATCTATCCGTACATAAACGTATTATGAAAAGAATTAAACATTCATTTATAAAGAAAGCCTCTCTATCTACTATAGTTAGTCCACATATTCAGTTTATACTGATTCATAATTTCCTGAGGAGATCAAAACTCATTTAACTTATTTAAAATTCAGATCTAAGCTAAGAATTTCTAAGTGAATTTTTGCATTAATGAAACTTCTTTCTAAACTCGCACGTGTTTCTCCTCTGCATTATTTTGGTATTTATCTAACTTTATTGCAAAAAAAAAAAGTTTAAGTATGAGAACGCCATTTAATAAAGCAGATAATTTTTTAAAGGTAAGAAATTAAATTACATGTGACATGAGATACCGGCCAAATTTTTGTAAAGATAACCGATGATCTAATAGGATTCTCAATTCCTGATGAAAATAATCGACCCCAATATTTAAAGAACATTTTATTAAAAACCGCTCTACAATAAACTGCTAAAAACGATTTATACCTGTTGACGTGTTACTAATTTGGATGTAATTCATGAATTGCTGAGTATTTTTTATAAATACTCTATAACAAATTACGACGCTCTTTGGGAATCTTTATTTTGTTCGGAAATCGATCGGATATTAACAGCAGACCTCTAATAAAATAAAACGAATGTTGTTCATAAGTAAGCAAATTACAATAAATAATCAACGAATGATTTTCTCCGGAAAAACTTTTACATAAATAAAAATAATTTGATAATAACACGATAAAGCAAGATCGGCATTACTTGAGATTAGAATACGCTTACATCACAAGAAGTAATGTAAGGAATTTTTGATTTTTATTTATTATATTATTTTTATTTTTTATTTCTACGATGTCAGCCGAAGTACTTGCCGGCTCCCCTCCGATGGAATTAACGGCAAAGCAAAGGATTAGAATAGGGGAAGGAATGCCAAAAGGAGACGCCGTTACACACTTAATGGAGGAATGGCAAACTATGCGGGAGGAGACAATAGTGGGAATGTGGACCAGACGTCTTATCCCGAACTTGGGGCTGTGGCTGGGGAGAGGACATAGGGAGGTGAACTATGCGCAGTTCCTCTCGGGTCGCGGTGAATTTAATAATTACTTGTACAAATTTAAGAGACGGCAATGGATGAATTGTATATACTGTGGAGAGGACGACTCTGCATTACACACAATGTATGAATGTCCACGTTGGGAAGACTTGAGGAAAGAAAAGGGAATCAAAGATCTAACCCCAGAAAACACGATTGAGTGAATGTTAAGAAGCCCTCGCGAATGGGTCATTATGAAGGAGTACGTCACAATTGTTTTAAAAACTAAAGAAGATGAAGACCATTTGGATGCGCACTGATGGGAGAGATTGGGGGAGGGGGACAGCCCTCTGCGGAGTTGCGGTTTGTCTATGCTTGCATAAATAGGCCATGATGAAGAAGCACTTAGACTACCCAGCTCCTTGGCTTAATACACGACACACACAAGAAGGAGCCTGGGTCGGGAAAAGCCCCCTACTGAATCACCGTACGTCCCTCGGGGGATGGGCATTGATGATGATGCACGGGGATTCCTGGACCTGTCGGTCCAGGAGCCGGAGCGTGAACACCAACACACAGGAACATACTCTCTCTCTCTCTCACACACACACACATAATAAAAAAAATAAAAACATAAATAAATTTAAAATATATATAAATAAAATGGTGTGTGGGAGGAGAGGATGGATTACAGAATGATTGAGTGAGTGGGACTTTTGTTTTTTGTTTTATTTGTTTCAGACGCAGAGCGAGAAGAAAGAAAGCTCAAGAGAAGAGGTCGAGCAACCTCCTGAGACTGAGTTGTGTACAATTGCGGGTCCGGTCTTAGGGCCGTGAAGAGCGGTGAGGAAGGTTTAGTCGGTAGGGGGCAGGCTGTGGAGTCTGCTTAGTCGCTCAGCCAGGCTTTTTAGTTCGCTGGGTTTGACTAGTTGGGGGCGGTTTATCGTCCCTGATTCGGAGCGCGACACAACCCCATGATGCGGATCATGGGGAGCGGGTAAATGCATTCCTTCGCAACTCGTCGTCAAATAAAAAAAAAAAAGAAGGAATTTTTGAATTGGTTTTAGTTCATCGATAGAACAAGGATCTTTGGGTAAGAAAGTAAAGAAGAAAATCGAGATAAAAAGGCGTACAGTAATGGCGATTCCAACACTTTTTGTAACGCAGTGAATCCTGGTGATTGGAAAAAAGGATGTTTGACTCAGGCTAAAGAAAATGAATCATTAGTATGAATTATATCATTAATTAGGAGGAAGTTCGTACAAATTCCTCGTTCTGATAAACAGTACGGGTGATCTCTCTCTTTCTTCTGGGTGCGTCTTTCTCACCCAGTAAAAAGTTGAAGACGTTGGGGCGTCAAACCCATTCATAATATTTTATTACATCAGATAATTTTCCTCAAATGGAGAAACCTACTGCTATCAGTGTATAAAAAAAAAGAGTGTATCCAACAAAATTACCTTTCCTCTAAATACATATTAAAGGACTACAAACCGTTCAGCCAGAATTTGGTACAAAATTATGTAGATCAAACATGCTAGATGGGTTATGAAACTTTTACATCTCAAATTTTAGAAAAATTTCTTATGGTTATTTTATAAATTCTTGATTTTATGGATTTAGTCGAATGAATCTATTCGACTTTTTAGAGATCCAGATGCCTCTCCTTCCACTAAGCTATTTCAAAGAACATTATCAACATATGGAAATGAACGTTTACTAATTCATAAACTCATCATTAAATGGATCTTACTTAATTTTAGTACCCTGTTCATCTAACCAATATGGGATATATATAATAATATAGTTAAGTATAATTAAGGGTGTTAATAAAATAAAGTCAAACAAATACATCCCTAAATAATAGTTATAAAAAGCAGTAGTGCCAATATGGATAAAATTAATAAGAGATAGTTATTTAAAAGTGCGTAATTATAAATACAGTGCGACTTCAAGAATGTGCATTGATAAACTGATGTGCATACTTTATACTTGTGTTTATAACTGTTAAATTAATTAATAACTTCATAAGCCCGCAACATTATAATTAAATGTGTTTTCTACCTACGAAATACTGTTTTTCTTTCCAACGCAAATATAAATAAAATTGTATATAGTTTAAGGTGCGTAGATGTACTGCAAATCAACGTTGAAGTTGCAAAAAATGAATTCTGTGTTTTTTGGTTTTTTTTTTATATATAAATTACCCGAGTTAATATTATATCCAGGATGCATGAAGTTATCCAATAGTATGATAGAAATGTAAAGATGTTTTCCACTTTATGTACATACACCAGCCGCTATTCCTAAACAGAAATATTGATTGAAAATAATATCAGCTGTCAAGAGTCAACATAATGTGTTTCATTTACGGAAAATTAATTTTATTACAAATAAATGTGGTTTATTACAAGAAAATACAGACTAAAATTTTAATTTACCTCTTATTATAATTCGAAATTAGCACCATTTACAGCCCTGGAGATGTCAAACGTTAATCCATCAATTAGTAAGCATTTTTGAAAGAATCATTTCCACGGCTTGGCGCGCGCAGGTTTGACAAGTGACTGGATTTTTTCTTGCTATAAGATGTATTTTTTTACATAGCTCTAAATGAAGATATCCATCGGAGAAGTTCATCAAGACTTTACGGTTTTCGAGCAATGGGAGCTTCTCTTCCTATCTGGCCTGCTGGGAACCTGTCGTTGAGCGCAGTCCGCACAGTTTCTAAAAGACGTGAAGGGCCTCCATCCTGTTGGTAAATTAAACCCTTCATATTTTCAGTCTGCACAATGTGTAAAATATGTCCGTAACAGTTTTCTCATGGGGAAAAAATGGCCAAAAAATTCAATTATGCATGAAATAACACCAGATATTAACTTTTGGTCAGTTTCGGACGAATTTCACCGATTCGTGTGGATTTTCTGAGCCCAAAACACGAAAATAATGCTGATTCACGAATCCGTAAATATGAAATATTGCTTCATCACAAAATAAAATGCACTGCAGGTAGTTTTCAGCAAAAATTAAGTCTAACACGGTCGTTACAAAGTGAATTCTTTGTGGCTTAACGTTGGGTTTAATTTCATGGAACAGCTTCCATTTATAAAGACAAAGTCTTAATTGCTTGCAAAGAATATCCTGGACAGTGCTTCAGGAGTGTTTAGTTGATGAATAACAATACGAATTGAAAATTTTGGACTTCGTTAGAATGACAGCCTAATTCATTGTGTGTTTTCGGCATTTATTTTAGGGTTACACGGTGAGTATCCCTTTACAGTCCTGATTTCAAAAACTGTTCACAATATTTACGTAGCTTTTGTTACTTGGAGAATTTCAATGTTAGTCTCGAGTATAATTTCTCTTGTAGCGATACCATGGTACTGAAGACTGGCTGGCCTGTGTAACAATCTAACGCAACTGTTATCTGGAAAAAAAAGTGTACGCTTTAACCTCATATTATTCGCTTCATGATTACTAATAAATACCTAGTGAGAGCTGCAAATTAAGAATTACTCGTATGTTCGGTCAGAACACCAGCGGTTTTCCAGACATCCAGTAGAACCGTTCAAACAGTTGTAAAACTAAATATTATTATTACTTTTACCACTATTTTTATTTATTTTTTTTTATCAAAACAAATCACATCAGAAAATAATGACCAAACGTGAAATACTTATGCCCATACAGAAAATTGTTGTTCATCCCCCACTACTTAACTCGGAAATAATTCTCCCACCTCCACTTCATATAGAATGCTTTACAAAAACTCTGTTTACGAGATATATTAAAATTATACTGGATTTAATTATGTGAAAAAAAAAATTTCCGCATTTTTATTAATACTAAAATTAAGGACGGAATTTTAGTGGGTCCCCAAATAAGAAATTTAATTAAAGATAGATAATTCAAAGAACTATTAAGCCAAGTCGAAATAAGCATGAAGGTCATTTAAAGGTGTTGCGCAAAACATTTTAGGAAATCATAAATCCCCCAACTATCGTAATAGTGAGGTTGAATTACTATAGCCATACAAACATAGGTATAATATGTCCCTAAATTAATTTCTTGATTCAGACCTGAATTTTTTCTGGACAAACATGACGCTGTCAGTTGCGAGTACGGGGAAAACTTCTTCCGGAATATTTCAGTTATAAAAACCAGTTACCAGCTCTAAAATTATTGTTACACGCTAAAGAGGGAAATTTCAGAAGCCAAACACAACGGGGAAAACAACTATTACATTTAAAGTAAGTTGAATAATGTCGGGTATGAATGTGAATTCTTATAATTCCTTAAAAGTTTACTTATATATCACAAAAAAAAAAAAAAAAAAAACGGTGGGGTAATGAACAAAGTCTATTTACATATTTGAATTTAGAGTGAAAAGTTCAATTAAGATTACATATTTTGTTCATTGTAGCAAAAAATTGTTTA
>JAAAKQ030070227.1:0-15467 GCA_010016005.3 Zanna intricata | reverse complement strand
CAAACATGTATTTCATTAAGTGTAGTATATCCGTCGACAGACTTAGGTCTGATGGATAGTTATGTAAATTAAATTAATAAATAAAACAAATAAGCAGAAGGCGAATATTCAACAAGAAACTGATGGAACTAATAACAACGTTTGGCGTCAGGTAACCCTCAATATGATTTGAATCTTTAATATAAGGTTTCAGACGCGTGCGTTTAATTACTTGTTTATGACGGTCGAGTAAAGAAAATCAGCTTTGGCATTTCCAGAAAAATGAATAAATTCAAGTTCTAGGTGTTATAAGTTATTTTATTATAAACGGTTTAACCTTGTCGGACGTATTAAAAAATGCTAGATTCCTCTTTAAGTTTTCAACGGTAAAAAAGTAATCTGCTGAATTCAAACGTGGTTGTAAATCAGTTCAAGATGATGAACGACCGAACTGGTGTGATCATTGAGACGAGATCGACTGAATAATCTAAAATGCTTTATTTAATGATCGCCAACTAAAAGAATGGCAGTTTGCTGATATTGCAAACATCTCGTTAAACCTTGTCCACTATATTTTATATTATTTTTGTTTATGAAAAAGCTTTTTACTCGATGAATGTCAGATTAGTTTAAAACCGACCTAATATGTACTCGAATAAACACTTCCCAAGAGTGGTTAGACTTATTTAAAATCGATTCTACTGGTTAGGATGGAAGTGCAAAAAGAAACAATTTCATTAGGGATTCATATACATGACAGCCGTGCAGAAGCTGAAGAATCTGCTTGAATTTATCTCCTGATTGGATCTCCGAGGAGAGGGGGAAGTGATACGGGTTTGAAGTAATTTTTTGAGCAGTTCAAGGAAATTATTATTACGTCATAAAATATCTACTTGGAATGTAATAACAATGCCTTAAGCTTGACCATACTTCGTTCTTCCGAATTTATAGGTAATTTTCTCTTCCAAACAGTGATAGAAGGTTCCTACCTGGAAGACCTGATGATGGGTTTTTTATATCGATTTTTTCAAGACATTAAGAACTAGCTTCTAAGTAAAAGGCAGGAGTCATAATTTTGGTCCATCCCCGCCTATTTTCTTTACTTTGTATCATAATATCCTGTAAGCATCCTGTGATTCGCTTTGGAGCGCTAGCTATCTCAGAAGGGAAAAATGCCTGACTCATCATTATTGTTTATTACAATAACTCTACAATTTGTTGAGTCTTTTAATCCTTTTTTACCTCTTGCTGGATGCACCTGAAAAGAATAACACAAAAGCGTACCAAGCCTATACCACTGGTTATTAACTCGTTATCTGAAAAATATTTATATTTTACCTGAAGAGTATTATTTTTATAATGGGAATTTTCTGTGCATCTTATTAATTAATTTTTCAGTTGAACTTGCAAAAAATCTACCAAAATGAATTTAAACTATTAAAATACGATTTGTTTAAATCTGAATTTTTAGTAAAATCGTAAATATGTAGTAATTAATTTAGAAAATAGTATTTATAACTCATCATTAACAGTTTAGCCTGACATGCAATTAATTATCGGTTTTATTTAAACAGTCGTTATAAAAAAAATTAGGAGCTAGGTTTAGTACAAGAATTCAAAACTGCTATAAAATGAAGAGGGTAGATGGTTAAAGTTCGTGTTTGGTATAAATTTTTGGAACTTCTGAAGTATCTGTTTGTTTTATTTTAGATTTAGTAAGTGAACTACCACAAGACAAAAGAACAAAAAATTTAAACTGTATTCAAATTATTTTATTGATACATACATATTGAAAAATGCAATATTTCCACTAACGATATGATCCAGTCTGAAAGCTAGTTTTGAAAGAACAACAATCTGATGGGAATCGTTTCACTTACGATTTAATGGAAGTTTTTATTAAGCCAACGCATGTTTTATTATTTTTGTAAATATTACTTTGCAATTTCAAACAGATTCTTATCGATAATTGTAAATGAATTTGTTATTAAGGATACTGTAACCAGGCAGCGAAATGACTTCTTAAATAAAGAAAAAATTAATATGAAACGAGTAGACTGCAGTATGTTAAATGATTGCGATATTTTAATATACAATCATTTTAAAAGTATGACTTAAATTAGAATTTCAATACTGCAAGTAAAATTCTATAATTTTATTATAATATTTGTATTTTTATAAACAAATTTACATTAGTTCTTTAATTAGTTTATTAGTATCAAATTCATTATTTTCTGTATTAGCATTTATTTATTTATTTAACTCAAACGGTTTAATTATTTTATTCAACCGTAATCGATACGCAGTTCCCCAGTTATAAAACATTTTAATATGGTGTGAGTGCATTTTTCGTCTATTGAGATTTATACCCACATGTTTCGTGCACAATTCGTGACCACGAGGTTATTCAATAAATTTTTACTGAAAACAGTACTGCTGGATGTTGACAACTGAAGCCGATCGTAAATGGAATTACTTAACAATTAAATATTATTTACATTGATGTTTAAAATAACTTTTATATTGTGTTTAAAGAGAGTAGTTTCTCTTTTTATTTATGTAAATAGTTTACAAGATTTTAATTGTTTAATGTCATCATCATAAAAGTTAAAAAAAAAAAATAATAATAATCTTTCACTTTATTATTAAACTTGACGATGAGGGCGAGCAAAGCGAGCCCTTTTCGTCTAGCTGGACCCCCACTGTGTTCTTTATCCCACTGGTTGCGAGAATAATTTTGATAAATAACAATTAAAGCCTGAAAAGGTCTTTTTCCTCCAATGTTTCCTTCGTTCTTGACATAGAACTCTGATAAGTTTCTGCTATAGACGAATTTATCCCTTCTGATTCCCCTTTCCATTACCCTAGAATATCATATACCTTGTGAAGGGGTCAAGGTAAAGAGCTGAAAATTGAGTATATTATGAAACGGATAGTCTATTATTTTTATGTCAAAAAAGGAATTCATAACGGTATTAGGCCGTCGTCCAGGAAAAATTCATTGGAAAAATTCACAAATTGATCTTTTAAGGGGGCTAGAGCGTCGATTTATGACGTAAAACCATCCCTGAGAAAACACTATCGGAAATTTGAAAGTCGAAGGTAGGTTGGTTTTCAAGTGTTGCTTTTGCAAAAGGACAGAACCACCGCAATCTTTTGCATTTATATGTTACATATTATGAATCAGAAAAAAATTATCGTAAATCTATCTTGAAAGAATATAAAAATTAAACCGTTACTTTTCAAAACTACACATGTTGTGCTACTGGCCATTAAAATTTAAAAAAAATGTAATCGCTCGTTTAAAAAAGGATTTCCATTTAAAAAAAAAACCTTTGAATTATTTAAAAATAATACATAAGATTATTTTTATTCTGGAGTAAATTTTTGATTAAACAATTACTTGAATAAATCAGCTAAGAAATCGATCAAAGATCATTTAAGTAAAGGGAAATTTAAACGAGGTACGCATTTCCATTTTTAGATGATTATTGCTAATAATTAAAAAAATAATAATAAATTATTAACAATTTATGAAAAAAGTAATAAATGATGTTTATAAAACAAAAACAAAAACTGAAAATAGAACATAATACAAAAGATAAAAAGATAGAAGATATATACATATCTGCTGTAATCGGTTCAATCGGAATTTTTGAAAAAAAAATAATATCTTTCAGTTAAAGTTAAACCAAAATTTTTTATTCCTCTTGAAATGACTGTTAGGAATTTTAATCTATTTCTAATTCAAAATTTTAGTTTTATTTTAGAATATGAGATGTTTATAAGCTATTTGTATTAATTTTTGTTTTTCACTATTTTTGAACATTCTGTTTATCTTTTACAAAATGTCCTAATGATTACTTTTGAATAGCAAACATGATTGTTATTTTAATGGTCTAGTAAATCTCCGAAATTGTTTCTGTCAGACTAGATGAACTGAAGCGTAACTTTTTAAAAAAGAATATTTTTTTAAACCAAAAATTTGTCCGTTTAAGAGTTTTACTTTTATGTGACCAGAACAATTAAAGAGATTCATGTGCTTAAATTACCAGCATCACTAATGTCTTTTGAATGTTTTTACTAATTTTTATAAAGCACTTCTATTTTTAAACGAAGTACTTAACTCACACATTCTTGTAAAACTTTTAATTAAATTAGAATATACAATATTATTATCTTTTTCCATATGATTTCATTATCCTGCTATTTATCTTAAATTTTTCGCTGAAAAACATTTATCAGTAAACGCTTTCTGAGGTTTCTCTGATTTATTATCGACGAATGCAGTTTTAAGTATTTCATTAATATCGTAATTAAGTTCTTAAAACTAGGTGTTAACAACTAGATTCAGACAAAGTGTTTCATATCAAGGTCGCCTAATCGCCTAACTCTCCTATGGTTTACAACTTGCCTTGCCTGACTCCCGAATTTGATAATTATACTGAATTTAATTTATTTTTACTTTATTTTTTTTTTTCGACACCGGTCATTGTAAACCATATAGAATATAGTAAACGATATAGAATATTGGTTCCTTCGTTCTTTCACAGAGTCGCTTTCTTCTTTCTTCCGATCGCATTAGGTTTTTTCTTTTTTATTTTTAGCTCCGGGACTACCGTTAGGTTCCTTTAGGGGATGGAGACAAATGATTTTTAGCGTGTGTGAAAATGCCATGCATGACCAGGATTCGAACCCGTGACCTCCGGATTCAAGGCCGAGACCCTACCACTCGCGCCACGGAGGCCGGCGACCGCTTTAGGTGAGTGCATTCTTTCTTCTCCTTCTGGATCCCTTTGAATTATAAGATATTTTTCCTAAGCTCCCTTCTACTCATCATTCATATAAATACATCACGTTTATATTTGCAATTTTATTTATTTTGTTATTATAATTACTATCAAATCTTCTTTAAGATGTAAAGTAATGAAAAAAAAAATCCATTTTTGATTTATTAGTGATGTTAACGTAACCATGTTAATTATTAATTATCAATATTAATTAAACCATATTAACTCGAGTATAATAATGCACATAAAGAATAATTATTGCTAGAGAAAAGCTTGGCTTTGTGAAAGCATGTTCAGTTATCCTGTGATTAATATATAATGATAATTGGTTTATTTTCATTTCTCCTGCCACCAACCCATTCGGTCGTCCTAGAGCATAAAACCGAATGTCCGTGCCTCAAACGGCTACTGAGCCTCGAAACGTTTAAGCGACCATCTATACTATAGCTCCTAGAGCTAACTAAACTAATTGCGTGAACGGCTAAGCATGGCGCACAACACAACTTGCATACGTGTCCCGCCGTTCACTTGTCATATATGTAAATCCAATTGGGTAGGCGCTCCCGTCAATAATTAAGAATATATGACTATGTCAACTTCTATAAAAATTCCACCAAAACTAAAAACTAAAAGAAAAAGGGACAGCAATTCGCTGCCGCGCCTAGGTCGCTGAATGCCAGCAAGTACATGTATACCCATTACTGCGCTTGGATCACAGTAAAGGCCGAAATCCAGCCATTGCCAGAGCAATGTTCGGTTTCCGATAGAAGCAGGGTTGGAGTCTTTTCCTTAACACACTGTTGATACCGGTTGAATTCAGCAACTGCATCAAGGAGCTCCCACACGGTTCGACAATGCGGCTCTCGCCACATCGACTCGCCGCTAATGAGTGGCCAGTTTTCCCCCTGACCTCTAAGCTCCAGGGTGGCCCGAGCTCTGCCCCCCCCCTCCAAGAGTGGGGCAGTCGAACATCATATGTTCATTTGACTGGACCTCCCCGCAAATGCACAGCTCATCAGTTGCCAGGCGGTATCTGAACAGATATTACATCAGATTGACATGGTTGGAGAGCACCTGGGCTCCCGTAGCCCTTAAAAACAACTTAGAGGCATACCGTCCCCCCAAGTCCTGTATAAATCTATACAAGATTTAGTCGTGACGACCTATTCACGCTGCCATGCCTCCATCGCGAGGCCGTGAAGCCTCCTCCGCAGGCGGGAGATGGGTAACTGAACGAAATTTAGCTCCGGTGCATTGTGATCACCGTTCCAGTAACTGGATCCCAAATACCTCGGCCTCCCTGCAACTTCCACATGGCAGCCCGAAGTTTCACCACTAAATCGATTGGTAGAGTCTCTTCCAATATGGTAGTAGCCTCATAGCAGGTTGTTTTAAATACCCCAGTGCATACAAGAAGGGCTCTGCGCTGAGCACTCCTCAAATTTAGAGGAGAATTTACTTGTATAATGATAAGAAATATAAGAATTAATTTTGAAATAATTGATAACATTAGAAAATTATACGACTTTTGCGGTTGTAAATATATAACAAAAGATTCGCATAAAGGATTTTATGCTGAAATTTAATGAATTTTCCTTTAATGCATGTATTTCATTGCCTTTTAATGTACTAAACGTAGTTTTTTTAATCTATATGATGTTTATATTTTTTTTAAATTAAATTCCCCATAATAGCCTCATTTTGGTGCGAAAGAAACAAGCAGTAAGAAGGTGAGTTTGGATTTTCATATAAGTTAATTTTGTTCCTCTATTGTACGCCGAGGCATTTTAAAAAATATCTACTGTTTGTAAAAATCTGTTTTTATCGTGAATAAAGTTAAAAAGTTACAGGATTATGGTAATTTTCGATTTTGGATCAATAATGTTTTTTTGATAAAGATTAGTGAGGGCTTACTTAATTCATTTACCTCTCACTAGACTTAGAAAAAACCGTACATTACGTTCATTAATCATTAAAAAAGATAAGTAATAAAAAATCATTGTTTAACGAGTTTTTTTAACTACTAAAAATGTATTTAGGGGAAAATTATATAAAATAATAAATTTAAAACATTTATTTTACTTCGCTAGATAATTCCATTACAAAATTATGTACTACAGTATAGATTATAAGAATTAGGTTGTCAGTGTTATTTAAAACATTTATAAAGCTCTGGTAATGAATAATTTGCCATCTGCGTCAATCTAACCTAGTTTGGACTAGGTTAGATTTCCATTAAGAAATCAGAATATATTTTTTATATTTTTATTTTAGACTATGCTCATTTCCTAGTAATTTTATTTAAATCTTGCAGTAACAGCTAAAAGTTCTTTAAGTATTAGGTCATAAAATATTTTATAACGGTATTTAGACGAGTAAAGCTAATTTTAATAAATTAAAGAACTAATAAGTTAACTAAGATATTTAATATCTTGTATAAAAAAGATATTTAAAAAAAATTTAAATTAACAATAATTAATAATTTCATATTAAAAATAATTTATCCGTTCTCTAATAATTTGGTTTGAAGAATGAATAGAGGAAAACATCAGTAAATAATATCTCTTATTTCTGTTTTTGCGTTCGTATATACAGAATGATTCAAGAGGAAAGAAAAATAATTTTCAATCTGATTCTAAACTTTTAAATAAGGAAAAATATTTATAAAAACATATTTCTGTAAAGGTTTTGTTATTCGAGTTAGGGCTATCATAAAATTTTTCCCGGATTTCAGTTCCTCAATGAAATATCATAATATTTTTAACACGTTATATAAGAGATAAACTTGGTGATTTATGTTTGTTACCCCGAAAAATCAAATAAAACAGATCCTACAGTATCTCCTGGTTTTCACGATAATCAACGGTAACACAGATAAGTCCGGTTTCGAAAAACACCTTTTTTTTTTAGGTTTGAAAGATAATAACTTTGTTAGGTGACCAATAAATGCGTACTGTTTTATTATCAAAACTTATAGGAAAATTTCATTTTGAAAAATTGATATATCAGAGTCTATGAGCAAAAAAAAAAAATCAACTTTTATTATTAAAAAATAAAACTTAACAGAAAAAAGCCATTGTGGTTTATGTTGTATTAATTTACAATAAATTTTAAAAAATTCACCATTCACATCGATACACTTTTCAACTAGTTCCTTACATTTTCTGAATCAGAAGTAAATTATAAAAGATGTCAAGAAAACGCAAAAAAATAAAATGATATACAATATAAAGATATTAGCAATAAATAAAATTAATCGCTGGGAAAAAAAAAAATTGGAGATATCTAATTTTAGTCTTCGGGTAAATAGGGCGAAAGATAAGACAGTGTTGGAATAATATTTAGAAAAATTATTGCTATTGGCCAAAATTTACTTTCCATCCCAGGCAAACTTATCCATTTCTGGACATTTTAATGTAATATTAAAAATTAATAAAACCTCAGTTAAAATTTCTGTATGTATGCTTGTATAATATGTCTATGTGTGTATGTATGTTTGCATGCATACGCGCGCGCGCGCGTGTGTGTTTGTGTGATTTGGCTTTATATATCAGGAGTTGCTATGTTGCAATCATTAAATTTGATTTGGTAACGTAGATATTAAAAAAAAAAAAAAAAAATTAAATGATGAAACTTAAAATAAAAAAACACCGTGTGGTTAGGTAGGTCGAGAAATGGTAAAATATTTTGAAGGTCGCTGGTGTTAAATAGAAATTTTATTTTATTAAATATGTTATAAAGTAATAATATTATAGAAAAAAAAAAACAATAAAAAGATAACATTGAAAAATCTTTGAAAAAAATTTAGAATTTCGATTCATAAATGCTTACCTTTGATTTCTTAACATGATGATATAATTTATGAAACGTGGTCTTATTGGAATATATATTGGATTCTTGATCGTAATGTTTTAAGATTTATAGTATAATTTTTTTTTTAATTAATCTTTTATGGTATTTTTACAAAATTTTTAAGAGTGTGATTAAATTTTTAATTTTTTTAACTTTTTTTAAGAAAACAAGTGCGATTATGTTAAAAATAATTGTTAAATTTATTACTAGTGGAGAGAGTTCAGACATAAGCTCTCTCTACTAATCCCGGGAAAGTTTAGCAACAGTGCTAGCTGTTTTTTTTTTCGTTATAATCGTGCACCGATTTGTGTTCCAAACCTGACCGTTCTATGGAATCAAAAGCAATCTATTTAATATAGAAGAGGAAAGACAAATAGGTAATTGTATATAGTTTTAAGTTAGATTACTAATATTAATGTTGCAATTTAGTTGTTTATTAATCTAGTTGTGATGATGGTATTACCGTTACAAGTCGGTTAACCTCAGAACTTCAATTGTTCAACTCGCTATTTCAATCCGAGGGCACTTATAATTTACTATATATGCAATAATAATACGTAATAAAGTTATTAACCCCAAACATAGCGACCTGTATTAGTTATAATAGTTAGGGGGTAGTAGTGTTACATGAGCGATATTATAATTCGTGTCACTTAGGATACAGAACAAGGTACAAGGCACCTAAATTAATTAGTTTAACGAACGTTGTAAACCGAATACTGTTACTAATTAAGTAAATGTCTACAGGTTTAGTTGTCTGATATCGATATACAACATTATTAATGGTAGCTTAATAACGATTTAATAGTATAATATTACGTAAAATATAAATTCGGTTAGTTGTCACAAAAGCTATATGTCCGTACGTGATTTATTTTTAAAGGAAAAATTCGTATAAATGTAATCAAATTTTATGCTTAAAGTATTGAAAATGTAGTATATTTTTAAGAAATGTTCTACTGAGAAATAAAATAGTCTGTTGAAAATCGAATTATATTTAAAACTCTGATGTCAGTTATGAAATATATGATTGTCCATTTAAAAAAAGCAGTATGTCTCTTTATCCTGTTTAGAGAGTTAAAATCGGGTTTAAATATTTAAAAAAAATCACAACAGTTTTTAAGAAAACTTGATTAAAACTTATGTTAACTACATAAAAAAGATGAAAAAGATGATGTATACGAGTATATCCTGATTTCCGATCTAAAACTTTTAAAATTCACTAACAATTGTCTACTAATACAATTCATTTCAAGAATAAGGTGTAAAGGTAAATAAAAAGAAAAAAACCTTTGCGATTATACTTTGTTTTATTTGCTTCTTTGCTCCTTTGCTTCCACTCAACAGTTAGTTGATTATTTTATATCTATTACGGAAATATAATTGATACAATTTAGAAAAAAAAAGAAGATAATACGAGTAATAATAACTTCAAAGGTATGGTATTCCTAACTTTTTTTTAATTACAAATTATTTTTTTGCGGAATGTAGAGAAATAAGTATTGGATACGAGGCCTAAAACAACAATGTCAAACTTACAGAATCATAAAATTTTCCTTTATGTAGTTTTAAAAGATTTGAAAATGAAGACTCTGGAACGTAAAACGCTGTATTTCTTTAAATTTTGTGAATATTCTTCTTAATTATAGAAATATTATTCCAGGAACCGTTATAAGCTGATCTGTGAAATAGGAATTTTACACCTTCGACCATCACTTTAAATTTTCAAAATCAGATCAATCTCGAAGTGGATGTACACATTAAATTGTTTAAAAAAATCGGCTCAACTTTTAACAAAGTGATTGTCAACTTAGTTATTTCAAGTATCATGCAGCTGTGTGAATTTTTAATGATTGTGACTGCCTTCCAGAATTGTCATTTTCTGTTTGTTTGTTTGTTTCTTGTGCTGATTTGCTTTGAAGCGTCTTAATAAATCGTTGAACTTCTAATCATTAGTGGAACTCAGTTATAACTATATTCAATTGACTGGGCATTACGTGCTGCTCATTATACCTGGATGCTCGTTAGAAACTATTGATCCTATTCACACCAAAAAAAAAAAAAAATCTTCCCACCAAAACCCAAAGCAATTTGATATTCAATATTAAAGAAAAAAAAAATTAAAATTATATTGCATAAATTTCTAAGAACATGTGTTCTATTGTACATACATAGAAAATTGTAAACTTATCTAAATTGGTGAGGAGGCTGTTTTCGAAATAAAATACTGTAACTAATGTAATTTACAGTTTAATATGTAATTAAACACACATAAAATGTATAATCGGTACACGTATAAGGTTACATAGATAAAATGTTATATTTTATAACGAACATAAAAAAGTCATCTGTAGATTCTTGCTTTTATTTTTGTACCTGAAATCTTCAAAACATCTTTTTTAACTATTTACTCATTTTATAAACTCATCGCTGACATTATATTTTTCACAAAATTTTGTAAGGGATTCTATTCTTGAATTGCACGGACGGTTACTGTATTCTCAGTCACTGTGTTATCTTCATTTTCGTTTCGCTTTCAATTATGCTGTTTTGCCTCTGATTCATTACATTACTTATTTCCTCATCTGCTTGATTTTCGGTTTTAACACATCGTAGTCAACATATACATAATTCATTTTTGAATCAATGGTTTGAATCGGAGAGAGGGAGTACGTCTTCTGGCTCGTAATCTTCTTTAGTTGCAACTGTAGCAAATGTTTGAAACAATTCTGATTTTTTACTTCAACATACACTATCCTATCCTCTGTCGATTAATCTGTCGATTGTCGATTGCATCCAAAACATCTGGATTAAATCCCTTTTTTTTTCTTCTAAGCAATAAATTAATTGTAATACCAGCAAACGTATGAAATAAAATTTAAAGGATGGATAATGTCCCCTGATCCATCGGTTGTAGTGATTGAAGGCAAAAATACTATTTTTTTTATTAGTGAGGTTTTCCATTATTTCATATGCTCAACAGTTATCAGTTTGCAGTAAAACTTTTCTTTTTTCTCGGTTCACAGTCCCAGTAACAAATTTCAGATTCAAAACCTATAGAAATAATTCACATCTTTTTTATTGGTTAAGTGCTTAAGTGGAACGTTTTTGACTTTGTTAAAACAATGGGGGTTTCTTGAATTTCCAGTGACCAGCAGATTTCTTTTTTCTGTTATAGTCATATTCCAACAGGAAGCCTTAATTTTGAATGCATTCTATCAACAAATTTTTCTCCTTTAAATATGAACGTTTTGTTCGGAGTTAATTTATAAAATAAGACCGTTTCATCAGCATTAAATACTGTTTGTCTTCTCATTCATAAACCGAATTTATTAGTGGCTATTTTTCAAAAAAATTTCTATCGACAGAATTATCTACGCTACACTCTTTGCCGATAATTTTTGAAAAAGCGATCTGATATGTGTTTTTAAGTCGGTTCAGCCAGTCCTAGATAGAAACAAATCCTTTGTATTCTAGCTGGTTAGAAAATTTTTCTCCCTTAGGTTTCAAAGTGGGTCAATTTATGGGAATGTTTTCAATCCTCTTCAATTTGAAACTTGTTGCATGAGCTTGGTTCAAATCATTTTTTTCACGTGGTTTTATTTTCTTTATCCGAGTCTGATATTCTAACGCCTGACATTATTTCTTTGCGTAAAAATTTATCAAAAAACATCATAGCATCTTCGCAGAAATATACTGACTTCACCTCAAATTAAATACACGAATTTACTGTACAAAGCACCAACAAATCTTTTAAAAATCGATTATCTGAACTCGACTGTAAAATTACCCTTCCCAACGCCATACTATCTGTATAAACTTCATTTATATTGGAATTCATAATGCAATTTTTCAGAATCCAAAAATAGCCTGTAAAAAACTGTACATGGCTTACTATTGTATTTAGGTTGGTTGTTTCTTATTACCCACTTAGATTTATTGCAAAGACACCATTGCTTTCCTAGCCAAATCGAACATTATTATAACATTCAGTGTTATAAACATACAGTACTAATGATTTTAACATTTAATTTCTGCACATGAATTTTAAAATCAGTCGCATTTTAATTATTCAGGAAACAATTTATTACTAGAATGAAAATAATTTTCGGGTTATAACTAACTGATTTCTTACTCCATTATTAGCTTGTTAAAATATACTATATATATTAATAAAATACAAAATTAACCAATGTTTTATTTTTGTTTGTTACAACCGAATTCTCTTTACAAACGACCTCGTTATAAGCGACTTTTACCGCATACTCATATGTTTTGCTTATGTATATTCTCATATGAAGTATAGTATCATCTTTAGACGCTCCCTGAAGAAAGTAAAAACGAGATTTAAGGATGAAAAAAAATGGGCTGTCAGATCATTGTCTGGCGCATATAAATGAATTTTAAAAAACAATATTTAGAAAATTAAAAATGTTAACTTATCCTTATGTTTATATTTATGAATTCATAATCTTTGTTAAAAAAGATTTGTTATTTATGTTTAAAAAATAACAATATCCATTTATATAAAATGAGCAACAGAACTGTTTTTGTATAATTTAACACAATACTTCGGCTTAAGAGGTAGGGTCTTTTTACGCTTCCGTTACCATTTTTAATGAACTACTCAACCGTAAGAAAAAAAAAAATATCTTACCTCCAGTTTATTTAAAGTAGATTTTTTTTAAGAGAAAGATTTTATTTTCAGAAGCAATATATTTAAATAATCCTAATTTAAAAAACTCCTGAATTGTCTGCACCCGTTCAGCGTGTAAATTAGCTTTGATATATGTTATTTGATATATGACGTATATAATGACCTCAATATAATATGCTCAAATAACGGTTGAAAAATATTTGAAATAATCTTCATTATCGTCTTCTGAATTCTGGTTTATTTTGTAATTAATTTTTGTATTTATTATCTTCATGTACTTACTTTAAAATAATTTTATGTGTATATATTTTAATAAATTAATATGAACTTTAATTATATTTATTTTTTATTTTATAATTAATTGTGTATTTTGTCATACTTCTTTGAACAACCGTAGCTTAAAACGGTTTTCTTTGTTCTATGCAGGCAAATGATAGGGCAGATTTATTTTCATTCGTGGAGTCGCTTATCTACACGTTCCTGACGTGATTTATATAATACACTATTTTGCACTCATAAGAATAAAAAAAATTATTTATTTATTAATCCTATATTTTGTCACTTTCTACGTACAATATACATATTAGTGGTAAAATAAAGAATGAATTTTTAGATTGATAGAAAAATATAATGTTCAATAAATGTCTTTTTTTTCTTAATATGTACATTGCAGCAATCTGTTCAACTGGTGAACAATAAGCAAACCCTCCCCCCCCCCATCCCCTACTCTGTATGATGAGGAGGATATGGTAAGGATAGGATAAATGAGGTTTAGGCTTCAACAGACTAAGACCGAACATTCCTTAGATGTGCAATTAATTGAACCCCATCCACCAAAGTACACCAAAATCTACTGTCTAGTATTGAAATTCGTATAAAATCAACTAATTTTTACTAGGATTTGACCTCAGAACCTTCGATTTTGAAAATTAGCTGGTAACAAATGATTTGAGACGGCGATTAACTACTTCACATGCCCGTTGGGCTATAAATTATGTTCATTATTCAGTTTCTCGGGGTTCCTAAAAAAATTATTTGAGTAGCTAAAAATTGAACTTTATCAACTTTGAGACTTTATATTTCAAGTTTTAACTTATAGTAATGATTAACAGTCATTTATTTTTTATTAGGTTATATTTGCTACAGACACTTTAATTCGAAATGTACGAGAATGACCAAATTTAAACTATTGGTAAATTTAGTTTTAATATAATATTTATTGGTATTCACTTGTACAGTACACATTTAAGTTAAAATCCTTTATACCTTCAAGAATAATCAAAATCCAATTTTTAAACCTTTTTTTAGCAGAAACCTATAATTCTTATTTACCTTCTTAACGATACAAAGAGACCAAATAGCTGTACTTTCTTTTACTTAAGATTCCATTCTCTTTACCTCAAATAAATGATGGCCATTTTTATTTCGTATATGGAACTAGGAGTAAGATATGAAGAACCACTAACTTTCTCTTAATAATTCTAAATTTACACCCATCTTGAACTACTTCAGTGTATTTTCTCTTTACTTCTTACGAGGCAGCAAAATAAAGTTGTTTACAGAAGAGCCAACTCTCCAGTGGTTAAGATTTTACACTTTTTCAAGTAGTTAAAATTTGAGGATTGGTAAGATATTTTAAGAACGCTTTAGCGGGTGTTGCTAGGTACTGGAGTTAAAGAATTTTTATTGCACTCATGTTTTGGCTGAGTGATAGTATTCCATTGTTCAGTGACGTGCTGTTCTAAAGAGAGTAGTGCAAAAATGAAAACCGGAAAAGAATTTTTGATCTCCCATAAAATTTTGGATGAATAACCCAAATACTAATGTTTGATGCGATCGGTCGGGTTTTATTGTTTCCTTTCGTTAACCCTTTGTCTATAGACTATCTATTTCGTAATATTTATCCAATTTTTTTTTATTTCTGAAATCTCTATCGTTTTGTGAGATTATGCTAGATACAAATCAGATTCGTGTTGGAGATGCACAAACGTTTGCAGTTACTTTTTTTTTTTTTTTTTTTTCTTAAACGACGATGAAGGAATGCATTGACGCACGCCCTGCAGGGTCTTCGCAGGGTGTGGCGGGTGTGAAGCCAGCACGCTAGCCGTCCTTACCTAGCATACAGCTAAGTGGGCACTGGACATGGAGCCGTAGCAACCATGAAACAGTGTTACTCCCACCCCCTACCG
>JAAAKQ030070216.1:0-15467 GCA_010016005.3 Zanna intricata | reverse complement strand
GTACATTTTTTTTATTTGAATCTGGCCCGCCTACACATTCTAAATTTAATATATGGCCCTCTGCAAAATTGAGTTTGTCACCTCTGTTTTATCAGGAGTTCCTAGAAGGTGGATAAAACTCCCATTGTTCAGAAATATGTTTAATAGTGACTATTAAATAACTTATTGAACGAAGTATTACACTGGCTATGATATGTTTTTTATTTCTATGGAAACATTGTTGCTGGATGGTTTAATGCTAAATATCATTAAAGCCATGTAGAAGATTACAATCAGTTTTACTACATTTTGACATATTATTGCAGAAATAAATAATATATTAGTTTAAAAAATGGATAAAACAAGTAGATAAACAATATAATGCACTTAAAAAATTTTAATGCCTTTTAAAATCAAAATAAGCATGTATTAAACGGTAAACAATTTACTCGTAGTATGTTCCTAGAATTACAATTAGTGATTATATATTATGATAAGTAGTAAGGTTAATAATTTGTTTCATAAGGGTTAATGAAATATTCGAATTTCAATAGTATCTCCAGCAGTTTCTAAACATAATATTGAACGGTTAAAGTAATATACTCATAGAAATACTCATAGTCTTTCTATACTCATAGAAAACATCCCCTTAATTCTTATTACGTAGAAGCTGAGTAAGCTTTAAAGCCGATCGAAAAGTTCAGCAACGGGAAAAATTCAAACAGTACCTTTGGGGATCGTATCCAAACCCTTAGCGAACTTAGATGTTTTCCCTTAACGAGTAAGTTAGTAATAACTAACACTTCTCTGTTAGAAATTCAAAAATTATAATTTCAGATAGATTATATTCTATATTATATCTTATTCAGAATAAATTAGATTTATTTTTTAAATGGTTTGTCAAATGTGGTCCACAGAAAAACATATTCTTTTCTAGGCAATTTTTAAATTTTTTTGTAAAAAATTGAATAAACTGTTCACTTATAAATTTGGCTTAAGGTGTATTTAAATATTGAATTTTTTATTGTTTTTATTATTCAAATTCAACAATTAAATGTACTTCATAATCTGGAAAATGGAATAATGTATATAAATAGATTATAATAATTTATTAGTACACAGTCACTGAAAAAAAAAAGCGTGTTTCTTTCTACATTAGTCTATGAAAGATTTACTAAACGGCAATAAAAGCGACTTTAACATTCTGAAGTTAATTGCAGGAAATGCCTTTTTTTTGGGTTTTTTTTTGGTATACCCTATTTCGGGTCTTTAGAACTTCGAAAGTAGACAATTTTTTTTTAGAATAGGCGGTATAAATAATTTTAAATATGGAGCCTCCACTTGACACTCATTAAACGTGGGTTGATTAAAAAAATTGCATCTCCTTCGTAATTTTGTCGCAATATCCAAACTACTTTTTCACATCAATAAAGAGTTAAACAAAAATTCAAAAATCGAGTGTTTCATAAATTTTAAATGAATGTTAGAAAGAAAAAGTGAAGCTATTTACAACCTAAATTTGCTCCAAATTTTCTTTATTCACTGTAAAATTTTCTTTCAACATCATGTTCCGCTGTGAAAGTGCGATCTTCCACACATAATGTATGAAAGTAGTCACTGTCCAATAATAACTGCCACTCGCTAAATTATTACCAATATGCAGCTAATTGCAAAAGCCTTAATTACTTAAGGAGAACTATATCAGTAGTAAAGTATATAATTAATAGAATTATAATAATTATTCACATTTCATAAAATTTTAAGTTATTTCTTAGCTCAAGGTTAATTATTATGTAATTTAAGCTTACGTGATATAATTCTGAAACTATTCTTTTGTAGACTATACTTAAAGTATAGTTGTCGCAATCTTTTTTTTTGTTTTTTTATCTAAGTCGCATAAATTACACTTAAGATACGTTATAGCACATATATTATATATATATATATATATATATATATAATACATCCATCCACAAAAGAAATAAAATAAACTATATTATAATGTGTTAGCTGGTCGACGACTCGTTCATTTTTAGGTCCCACCAGCAGTAATAAAATAAACGTTTTGAAAACATTGTTATAATAGAAACAGATATGAGCAGCCATCATAATACTCGCGCACGCGAGTGTGTGTATGAGTGTGTGCTCGTATATAAATATATATATATATTATGACATGCAGCTTACTCTTCTGTTTTGTTACGAGAAAAAGTTTTACAAATTTCAGTTTTAATTTGGGTTATATAATGGACAGTAGGGCGTTCGTATCTGCAAATGTAATTTCTGACTTCCAATTGAAAAATTTGAGTGAATATAAAAATTAAAACTAATATAAAATAGCTATTAAATGATATGTACATACATATGTTTCAATATTCGTTGGTGACTGTCATAAAATAAATATATATATATACATCATTTATTGTTACCACATCCAGTGCTTCCTACCAGCGAACGTGACGCTAGCCATTAGATGTTGGGGGAGTTTGCAGTTTACCTACGCCTCTGCTCATGCATTCCTCCCTCCGAACCAGCTGACCGCGCAACACCTCGCCACAAAGGCGCGGCAACCCACCATGCGCCGGCGGCTTTATAAACAGCAGTGCGGTAATGCAAGAACATTCATTCGCAAACTACCATTAGGAGAAGACAAAGACGAAGTTGAAAATGAAGAAATGTCCTGACTGGCTTAAGGTGGGAACCCAATAACCCCCGAAGCAGTAGGCCTGGTCGGCTGGTACAAAATCTGGTAGCACAGGAGGCGTAAAGGTGAAGACGGAAGCGGACGAGCACCGCTCGGGAAGAACCACCTCGAAAGACGATTAACACCGGCCCAGGACTGTGGAGATATGAGGGCTAGCCATATTGTAGCAATGGTGACGAAACTGCTGAGGAAATCTCAGTCTGATTCTAATGGACGAACAGCAACTCCCGACAACAGTCTGTCGAACCGAGCCGATATCTCTGGAGACCAGCGACCGGACTCAACAACCCTTCTCAGAACTCCTCATCAAAGACACAAACGGCCCTTTTCAGGGCCACCACTATAAAACCCCAAACAATCCTTTTTAGGGCTACCACAGGTTCTAAGGTACCACCCGCCGGAGCAATTCGGTGACAATATAAATATTTTAAACTAATTCTATCTGACATATGAACTATTTTGTTGGTCTTATTTGATTTTGTATGTTTATAGTTGTCTTTTATCAAAATATTGTGTCGTGAAAATTATAAAACATATTTTAATATTTTGTTGAACAAAGTGTTAATGTTGAAACAAAAAAAAATATTTCTTAATACGCGTAATAATTTATATAGTTATAGATACTAGATTCTTCCATTAATTTGATGTTTTAATAGATTTTCAGTAATACTTTGCAGTTTACGCGGATACGTAATGTGCTTAATTCACTACCAAGTAAAATCAAATTTTGGAAACTGCTCACATAAAAACATTTTCATTTTTATTTTTTTTATTTTTACAGACATATAGCCCTACCCACAGCTAGCCATATAGCTTCCTTTAAATATAGCCCTACTATTCAATTTTTGTGGTACTAAAAATTTATAAATGTAAAAAATCATTTCTGATCTTACTGCAACTGGATATGAAGACGTGTGATAATAGCAAGAACAAATAAAGTAACAAAACAAAAATTTAATAATCATCTTATTATTATTTTTTTCCATTAATATCCATCATATAATTTCAATAAATTTTCGTCCACATTTATGAAAAAATGTAGAAAACGTGTAAATTAATAAAAGATGAATAATAACAACGCCAAAAGGAAATACTGTATAAAATATAGCAGCTCTATTATGGTAAAATAATAAATAACTAAAACCGAGCAATATCTCAAATAATAAACCGTGTAATGAAATGAAAGACTATATATGTATATTTACATTGTAATTTATAAAATTATTATTACTATTAATGTCTTTTACTATTACTACCTTCGATATGCTATACATTTTATAACAAGGAAAATGAGAAGAATGAATTTATAGATGAAAAATATCGCAATTTTGCCGTAAATGTAACTAGAAACCACAGACCAGATGCTCCAACGATACTACTGAATGTAGAATGTAAACAGAGTTAAAAACAAAAGATAAAATAACGATAAAGAAGCACGTTAAAATCGCGTAAATAATAAAATTATAAAGTTCACGAGACAAAAAGCAAACTTTAATAGCACTGAAGCATTGATGACGAAGAAAGTATTAGATAATTGGGAATCTCGTTGGAATTAACGGATAACTATCTAGAAAGTCTCCTTAGTTCTTTATGGTTAAGGTTTCATTTTTTTAATATACTCGTACTTAACTATTTAACTTAATATTCTATGTTTTTAATATATGATCGTTATCTATATTAACAAAACTCAAACAAACAAAAAATGGACTTGATTTTATTGACATAATACATTTAAGCTCATTAATTTTCCAGAAAAATGTTCTTATCATTATGTATGTTTCTTTTAGAACTTAAAATATTTTGGTAAAAGTGATTTAATTCTTCTTATTTTTTCGTAGGACATATCGAATACAAATTTACAAAAACAAAAATTAAAACTTTAAAGATATTTAAATAAATATATAACTATATCCTCCGTTTTGTAAAATTGTAATCGGTTATTTTTAGATTTTACCAATTGTTTTACCAAACAATTGGTAAAATGATAAAAATCATTGTTAATTTTCAATAGTTTAATAATAATAATAATATCTTTTTTAGAACTTAAAAAAAAAATTGCTCCGCTAATACGTAATTTACAAAATTTTAAGAAATATCTTTTCCCTATCCACATTCTGGTTACTGGCAAGTAACTAGTTAAAAATTTCAGTACATTGTCTATTAGTATATATTCTTATAAAAAATCGAACTTTCGTAAAAATAATATTATTCCATTCGAATATATCAAAATATTTTTATCATACTTTCATTTTATTGAAGCTTTAAAAATGATATAAATTCTATAAAATGGAAGAAATTAACTTTTGAATTTTTCAATTAATATAAAAAATAATTCAACGAACTATTAATAATTATTAATTTAAAACATTATAAAATACGTTAAATTCATTATTTTCCCTTAGAGCAATTTTTTCTAGACTTTTTATAAGGATTACGTCGTCTTAAGTTATATTACCTTTAAAAAAACAATAAACAACTTATTCAGTTATAATTAAAAACGCCCCAAGCTCAGATACAGAGGAAATTAAGTGCGATACTCTTAAGATAAATATTATTTTTCTATTAATAATAAATGAACGATATAATTAAAAATAACTGAAGGATTGAAAATTATTAAAATAATCACTTCCCAAGAAAACTTAACCTAAGATCAATTAATAAATAAAATACGCATACGAATAAATACTTACTCGTACTTCCATGAACAGCTTTAGTTCTACAATTTTTGTTAAATAAATGTTATGGTTTTTAAGGGAGCTCTAATAATATTCCATTACACAATACACTACATAAAATACTGTTTACGAAAAAGATTTTATCCACTTTTTAATATTCAACTTTAAACACCCTTCCCTTTCATTTGAATGTTTTACAGAGGCAGTAAGAATAATTTACAAAATAAACAAAAGGATATGCTAATGAATATGAAACATACACATTCTCACAAAGTCCCTAATATTACAACCAAGACTAACAGCAGCACCCTTTATACGGTTTAATGGTTTAATATTGACGCAACGTTTCAGCCGATAGAAATACAAAATCTTTTGAACAACGAAATTTAATACTAAAACGTACAAATTCTGACATTACTAATTTTGTTCGAAGAAAGCATATAAAAAATGTTTTACATATCATTGTTATTTCATCAAGAACTGTTATCTTTTAAAACAGGATAAAAGTTAATAATCCTAAGAACTAATTTAAGGCTAGTAATTTTATCACCGGCTATTATAAAAATGAAAGGCAGCGTAACGTAAGATTATAAGATTGGCTGACAATTTCTTTCACTTTTAGAAGAATAAACAACCGTGTAATAGTATACGGTGAATTAATCAAACACAATTAATACTGTATACCACTGCTCACGTGTACTTAACCAACAATTACCGATCAGTAATTAAAATTATACTAAGAAATTTTTATGCATATTTCAATATTAATAAATGAGACTCTGCGTAGAATAATTGAACCAAACTTAAAGAAGTGAGAAACGTCTTTCCATCTTTCGATTTCAATTTTAATTTATTTATTTATAACTTACGTATAATATTAATATAGTAAAAAGTAAATATCGTAAGCTATTTAAATGTTATTTTTAAATTATTTCAAACAAGTACTTCGATTATTTATATCAGAATTTCCCAATATTTTAAAATCCCGTTGAGTATCACTAGATAGTTCATATTTATTTATACAAAAAAAATCGCTCAAATGTACGCATATATAAGTATATATTATATATAAAGATATTGTAATTTTTCTTTTTAATTAAACGAATAAATATCAAATTGTTTTCTACTGCTTGTTGCACTGAACTGGATGAAGCTATTAAATAATCAAGATTTTTACCCTACACACAACGCAACGATATCAGGACGTTCTGGACAATTCACAATATAAATTTAAGCTTTAAAATAATCAGAAAGTTTTTGAATAACAAAACTGTACGCTTGACTACCTATCCAATCTTTAACCGGGAAATATTTTTTTGGCAACGTGTTCCTTAAAATAGAGAGCGAATTGTCTGGACCGTAGTAGTAGGCGCTAAGTAGTAACTAGATGTCTAGAGATGAAACATTTATTGATAAGTAATTAAAAATATATTAATAAATCATAAAATTTTAAAAAAAAATTAATAAATTATAAGTTTCTGAGTAGAGAAATATATTTAACTATATCTCTCAAAAAATTATATACATAAAAAATAAACATAGGACACAAAAATAAAAATAAGACCATATTGCCAATAGGACAGTATTTTAAATGAAACATGCCTGTAGTATGAAAACTACTAATAAGAAGTATTTGTTTTTTTTACTCTCTCATCGCCTCATAGAAAACAATAACATGCACAGATGGTATAATACTGCTCATTAACTTTTAAACAACTATTTTATTATAGCTTTGTTCGTTTCGTAACGATTAACCTTCAGTTTTATATCTATTGGTTTATTAATTTTTAATTATAAAAGATATTCGTAAATTTGTATTTACCAATAATAATATAAAATCACAATAAAGATAAAACAATATAACTCTTTGTTATTTATTACCTTAACCAGAACTTTGTCGTAAAACTCTAATGGCATATAATATAGGCATATGTATACTAAAATGTCTAAGTATATATTTTTATTTGCAAGTTTGTTGAATGCAATTAAAATATATTAATTATTTATGACACTAAATAAGTTAACACTTTTTCTTTAAGTAAACAAAAAATTATTTTAGATTACAGTAAGATGTTTTATAAAATAGCTTCGTAAAGTATATACTGACATATAAAATAGAAATTTTTCTACCACTAAAATTTATTTTTAATAGTTGTTTGATGATAAATATTAGTAAAAAGATTATAAAAATACATATTAAATTAAGGTTCATGTCTGTAAATGCTTCATATCAGCATATTCTAAATGATTGAAAAGACCCGGAATTTTTCAACACAAAGAAATCCAAAACGAATTTCACATTTCTAAATTCAGATTCTATTGGAAAAATGGAGATACAGTCTTGAGTACAACAAACACAAAAACTACATAATTTTATTCTCATAAATAATAAACTCAATCAAAATTAGGTCAAAAACAACTAAACCGTCTAACGTTTATTATTAAGACGTAACTAAAACTTTAGTACAGCGTATAGCATTAGAATTAATTTCGAAATCTACAGTAAGTGTTGCCATTGTAATTTTTTAACGGTCTAAATTTATTTATTAAAAACAGCTGCTTTTCATTTTTACAATCTCATGACATTTTTCTGTTAAGTTTTTTCTGTATTTTTTTTTAATAATTTTTATTTTTTCATAAACTTTATTACATTAATTTTCTCAAAATTAAATTTTCCATATTGAAGGATGAATGAATGACAATGATATGTATGAATGTAAATGAAGAGTAGCCTTCTACAATCTCATGTCGACCGATCCTTAGATTTTGGTTAATTGAAACCCAACCTCCAAAGTACAACGATATCCGCGATCTAGTATTCAAATCCGTAGCCCACCGGACTGGTCTAGTGGTTAACGCGACATCGCAAATCAGCTGATTTCGAAGTTAAATGTTCTAAGGTTTAAATCCTAGTAAAGGTAGTTATTTTTATATGGATTTGAATACTAGATCGTGGATACTGGTGTTCTTTAGTGGTTGGATTTCAATTAATTACACTTCTCAGGAGTGGTCAACCTGAGATTCTACAAGAATACATTCATACATATCTTCCTCATTCATCATCTGAAGTAACACCTTACGGTAGTTCCGGAGGCTAAACAGAAAAAAGAGAGTATTCAAATCCGTATAAACGTAACTGTCTTTAGTAGGATTTGAACCTTAGAACACTCAATTTCAAAATCAGCATGACCCAGACGCGTAATTTAAACTTAAAATACAGCTGTAAAAAAAAGTTATACGTAACGTTGCGAAAAAATTACAATTTCAGTTTCAAGTAGAGGAAGTATTAAATTTTACAACGGTCCCTCCCTCTTCCCTTCAATTTATTTTGAATTATTATACTCTCTAATTTACAATTATTTGTTGCTTTAGAACTTTCATAAAACTACTTTTTTTTTTTTAAATAAAAATATTTTCCATTCAACTATTATTTAAATTTCTTTTTAAAAATACCACGCTCTATTTTAAATATTACTGATACGTCTTCCAATCTTTACAATACGTTGTTAAATTTATTATTTCCTCTACTTGAAACTGAAAATAAAATTTTAATTTTTTCGCAACGTTACGTATAACTTTTTTCTACAGCTTTATTTTAAGTTTAAATTACGCGTCTGGGTCATTATGAAACCGAATCAGCTGATTTTGAAATCGAGTGTTCTAAGGTTCAAATCCTACTAAAGACAGACTAAGAAAATTGTTAAAAACAAAACTAAAAATAAAGATAAAGGAAAATAATATAAAACCGAAAAGACTACATATTCAAAGAGAAAATGTGTATTTTTAGTCATAGTTTATTTAGAAAATTTTAAAATATCTTTTTTGTTTGAGGAAAGTTATATAAATTACTGTACAAAACAATTGGTCATTCAGGAAGAATAAAACATTATTTTGCACAATAAAAGATAAAACTAACAAAATCGTCTAAATTGAGTTTATTTTATTAATTTTATTTTCACCGAATGAAATGCAAAATAAATAAAATTACATTTTTCAAATAAAACGTTTAACAAATAAAAATTAAAATAATATTATTTTGAAGCAAATAAAATTTTTAATTAAATTCGATTACAAGAGTATTTTATTAATAAATTACCTAATTACTTTCTAGTATGAGATAGACAAAAGAGTAGAAGTAAGATAGTATAAAGATCGTCTCGATGTACCTTCAGAAATTTGTATAATTTTTCCATCAGGAAACTGTTAAATAACTGTCATTTGCAAAAAACAGCAGTTCAAAATTACGTGATAGTGCACGATGAACGATTTTAGAAATCGAAAGAAAGTACAAGAAAATCGTTCAAAGATATGGTAAAACAACTAACACATACATTTCATTGTTTTATTCACATTAGAAACAACAAAACTAGGGCTCATTTGCAGTCACCTTATTTCTTTATTTTATGCAAAATCAATTACGTAGAATTTGGAAAACTCCTTGCTAGACCGAGATTTTTATAACCTTCCTGATCAAAGTCAATTCTAATTAAAATTTCGTTTTTTAATTCTTTCAAGAACATTAATAGCGCCTTTGAATTATAGTTTTAAATGCATTACGTGTTTTCCCACGTTATTAAATTTATCGGTTAATTAAAAAAAAAGTGGATAATTTTCTATTGTAAAACAATGAAAATTGAGATTCTTTTTTGTTAAAAAATTCAAATTAATTTTAAATATACTTAACACTAAATTGATTGCAAACTTGTACGGAATACACTATCAGTGAAGAAAAGAAAATTCTCATTGTTATTTGATTCTCTTAATATATATTTAACTACAGAAAAAATTACAAAAATATCACTTTGTAGTTATTTTAAAAATATTTTGTTCAACTCTATCACTTAATTTTTATAAATAATTATTACCTTGGTCAAACGAACAGAATTAAGAATGTAATGCAAAAGAGTTATACGAAACCATTAATCTTTCGTGACACTATGTACAATTTTCTCTTCACTTCAGTTAAAAATTGTGTAATAAAATGGAACGAGCCCTTTATTCAAAACAAGAATTATAAAAAAAAAAATAGTTTAAAAACTACTATTAAGTTAAAAAAAAGAAGAATTACTATACTAATTTCGAAGAACGTGGTTAGTTTTTGAGAGTTTCTGGTATTGAGAGGTTTTAGACAGCTAGAAATTAAAATAAGTTGCTTGACTTTATTATTGTATAAAAGTAATAATCTTTACTTGATTCAAAAAGTAAATTATCATTTTTAATAGTTTTGCTTTGATGTATAAAGTCTATGTATATTGTCTATGCATATACTAAGTATAGTACATACTTTTAAAAGACATCAGAATTTGTAGGAAATTTAAGTAAATGTAACAAAGTAAACACTTTTTTCAGCTTAAACGTCACATTTTGTAAATTATTCTCATTTTAAATATTCTAATTTTACTAGTCGAACATACTTTATATCGATTAAATTACAAATTTTAACAGAAATTCATCTAAAGTAAAATAATCAATAATTTGTCTAAATTAACTGCAGTGCGAGTTTTTGTTAAACATAGTGCCAAGAAGGTTTTGAAAAGTTCTATATGAAGATTTTCTCCTACTCCAAGTGTTTTCCATTTATTTTATTTGTAAGTACAAATTAACACATATCTCAATTTTCCAAAAAAAAATCTGATGTTGATAACACACGACTTCCTTATACGTCCATTAAATTACATATACACTTATTTTTTTTTTTTAAAAAAAAGGACATAAAATTTTACCTCATTAATAACTTCTGATATTTTTTTACTTATTTCTTTTTTTTTTTTAATTGCTACTGTAGAATTATTATTTACTGTCAACATTTTTTTTTTTACAATCAGATGTTAGTTATTAATAAATCAATATATTCAAATTTAAAAAAAGGAGATGAAATAGGATTTGAATCAGTGTTTCTTCCCCTTTTATAATCCAAATATTTAATTAATTCAAATTTTATTTGGTTATAAGTCTGGAACCAATGAAAATGAGTACCACTTATACATCGTTGAAAAACTATCAATGAGAGCTTATTGCTGTGGTTAAGAAAACGTTTAAAGCCGAAATTTTTTGGATTTTGGGTTTTTTTTGACGCTTTTGGTCCAGTCGATTGCTATCAAAAGGAGAGGTGCACAACTAGATGTTACAACAGTCATAATACAAAATTTCAACATCATATGGCTAATCGTTTTTGAGTTATGTAAGAAACGTACGTACGTATAAACGTCACGCCGAAACAAGTCAAAAGGATGATCAAAATAAATATTTCCGTTAAAAACTGAAAACTAAAATTTTCCGAAATAATGGTTGTTAATGTTTATTATTCAGAAAATATGATTTCCATGCAGTAGGCTCTATGAGCCCAATGAAATCATTTTAAAATGTTGTTCTTTTAAAGACTTATGTATTTGCTAAAACAACATTATCACTTTATATTGTGAATGATTTTACATAAGTCCTCTACGGTTAACTTTCAGTGAGACTAATAAAAGTAAAAATGAAAAATAGGCTGGTCTAGTGGTTAACGCGACATAGCAAATCAGCTGATTTCGATGTCGAGAGTTCTAAGGTTCAAATCCTAGTAAAGGTAGTTATTTTTATACGGATTTGAATACTAGATCTTGGATACCGGTTTCTTTGGTGATTGGGTTTCAATTAACCACACTTCTCAGGAGCGGTCGACCAGAGATTGTACTAGACTACACTTCATTCAGATTCATATACATCATTCGCATTAATTCTCTGAAGTAATACCTTACGGTAGTTCCGGAAGCTAAACAGATAAAGAGAGAAACTTGTTAGCTACATTTATAAAATAAACATTAAAAAAATTAGCAATTTCAAGGTTATCAGTAACAATTTCATTGTCGATTAGTAACTTATTAATTACCAATGTTCTACGGTTTTGTCCAGTTAGCTCACTGATTACTCTCAATTCCGCTTTCGTGTTTCCTTGGCATTTTTAGAAAGTGTTATGAAAGAACTGTTTTTTATATTTTTAATTTCAGCTTTTAAACCGTGCTTGAATCATTTAAAGTACATTTTCAGTTGTTTTATAAAGTAAATTACGTTTTCTAATTTTGTTACATATGTTGTCATCTTTCCAACGATTAAGATATTAATATTTTTGCCGATTTTGTTTAATGAACGTGCAGTAAGAAATGTGATTATTTAGAGATGATAAAAAATATGAAAAGCAAGAGAGGGGTCAGATTGAAAATACACAGAAGACCAATCATTCGTTGATAAAGCAGTGTTTAGTTCGTCATAGTTTACAATTGTGTGTGTTATGTTTTGCTTTGCTTTTGGCTTATCAACAGATAAGGAAAACCCAGTCATGCTATGATCTGTAATAACAGAATTAAATATTTCTGTAGTTATCCCCAAAAATTGTTTTGACTTGAACCTAACAAAAATGTGACCAATGCAAGTCTCGTGTTATCAGTAATACATGTAGGTTGACTTATTAGAGATTCTAAACCATAACTAGATATAACTGTTTTATATTCATTTATTACATTTGTGTCTTCTAGTAAATTTAAGTTCATATCACCCGCAATTACTAGGTTTACAGTGCAATTTGTAGTCTGCAAGAAAATTCATTGACAAAACTATATTTATTAGTAGTATGATGACGGTATACAGCTACAAGATTAAACGAAAAATCAGACACTTTACCAGTAAGCAGTACAGTGTCTGATTCATGAATTATTAAATCAATAATTTTAAAAATAACAGAATCATGCAAATATACAATTATACCACCACAGCGTTAATCGTTATTACATTTTTCAACATTATAATTTTCTAACTTGTACTGGCATATTTCATGAGATTCTATCCAAACTTCAGATAAAATTATTACGTCAGGTAATGTTTCCCAAGTTGACAAAAGAGTTACAAAATTATCAAAACTGGTACGCATACTTATGTTCTGATGAACTAAAATGAAATTCTTTTTCCAAAATAAGTCATTCATCAGAAAAAAATAGCATAAATTATAATTCAAGTACATAAAACTATTTTTTAAAAGAAACCTTATAATAAGTAAAACAAAAAAATTTACACTACTATTAATAATTACAGTTTCTCGCGATCATCCGAACAAGTGTGATACGTATTACACTGGAAGAAGCATCCCGACTTTTACGCATGAAGATATTATCTCCCATCGTCCACAGATATGCACACCACTTTTTTCTTTTTTGCTTCTCTGACCAAAAAGGTAATTTTTTCCGAGTCGGGCTCAGTTATTCATTGATGAAAACTCGATTATTAATCACCATGTTCATATCTAGTGTCGATAAGTTCCTTTTAATACACTTCCTTGTAAGAAATACCTCCTTATCAATAAACCTGGTAAACTTCACTATTATTCTGGGAGCTTCATCGTTCCTCCTTACTTTAAGTCGTATGATAGTTATCTATCATATTATTTGAGACATTAAAATCAATTGCTTTTCCCACCTCTTTTATAACTTCAACAATGTCTCTTCCTTTTTTAATGGGATTCCTTGTATTTCAGTACAGTTTTTACGGGAATATTGTTCCACCTCTTCAATTCTAAGTTCCAAGTCTGAAATTTCATTTTTCAGATGTTTGTTTTCCACTTCTAGAACTTCCGCTTATTTTAAGTATTCTTCAATTTTCTTAGCTTATTGCTCCAGTGCTTTGTTAGCGTCATCAATTTTGTTGAACAATAAATCGTATGAATCATTAAATTCTTTTTTAGATTGTTTTTGTTCTTGCTTCTTGTGGGTAAAAGTTCTTTTATTACGTCTTGCAGGGTAACAATGTCAACTAAAGAAGTAGATTCCAGTTCAATACTCTTCTCTTCACGACAAGAAGAACACTGCCATTGCTGGTCGAAGTCAGTCTTCTTCACATTAACACAGGACCCGTAAAAAATTTTACTTCACTTTACGCACGTAATCTTAAACGATTTTGAAGTTATTAACCTAGTACAGCCCGAAAATCCGCAACCTATTATCTTAATTTTATTTAAATTAACGAGAAGATAACAGCAATTCTTATAATACAAATACTTGAAAAGAAAACACATTGGGTGAGTCATATTATTCCGCGAAATTAAACTGCTCCAACATAACGTACAATGCGATATGAAGTCTCTGCCGATACGATGTTAACTCCATGAGCTCGTGACTAATACTTAATAAATTTTAACGAATATAATCCGTTATATATAATTCGTTATATTATACGACTACGTAGAAAGTAATTAGCATGGTTTAATAAAATTCTGCCAAAATCAAATGCTACAATTATATCACAATCAGAAAAACACACAATAGTTTATTAATAGATCGATTATTTTGTGTGTGTGTGTGTGTGTGTGTGTGTGTTTACTACACTACTACACACTATATTAAATACTTAATTCACCACACAAACAAACACTTATTCATTATTTGTTCCATACTCTTTTTGAAGTATCAAAGAATTATAAAGTCTATACCTGTAACGGTAGATGGTAATACACCTCGCATTCTTGGTTTTAAGATTCCACTGAATCATACATGATATACAAACATTTTTCATTTGGTTACTTTGACCATTGTTAATAAACGTTATTTGGTTAAAACTCTAATTTTTACCTTAAAAGCATCATCGACCAGATCTGTCATATAATCATAAGACCTGATACGTAATTAGAAGTAATTGATATTCTTACTCAAACTACTACTAGATTAAGTGTTTTAGAATTTTTATCCACTTATTTAACTAACACTGTAAAATAAACCTTAAATAAACTCACGCTATTAAATTATAACAATCATATTGTAATATTTTTTGTAAACTCTGTTTTTCATTTTCAATAAAACATATTAGGTTTAATATACATTTACCCTTTACAGCAAGTGTTCCCTGGTGAAGAATAATTTAATAGATCAGTAATATAATGTAAATAATATTAGTCAATTTATTTCATAATACTAGTATTACCTATTCCAGACCAGCCGGAATCTATTTTATATGTTTCAAATAGACGAGGACAGCGATGTGTTTTTGTATGGACTCCTGGGCATGTTAGTATTACAGGAAATGAAAGAGCAGACGAAGCTGCCAGAATGGAAACAGTCTGTAATAACTTGGATGTCATTCCTGTA
>JAAAKQ030070194.1:0-12947 GCA_010016005.3 Zanna intricata | reverse complement strand
GCCTAAGTATAAAATTTTGTGGCAAAAATCTCCAAAACATAAATTTCATTGAAATTTAGATATGTTGCAGTAATGTATCTGAAGTTGTGCAAAATTAAAATTTGATGATGATTAGTTGTCGTTCTTGAGTTACGATACATTTAACCTCAAACAAAATTTGAGCGGGACAAGTTAGAAGCATGGTTCATTACATGTTGGAACGTGGAAACAAAATACATAATGGAAAGTCAATAAAAAGTCATAAATAAAAAGATTTTTTATTTATTAAATTTATATCAAGAATTTTTTAAATGCAACATATCATTTGGTACTTGTTTCAATGGGGGCCATCAGTTTTAAGGATAGCTGTTTTCTGTTGCTGTTTTGTATGTTAATTATTATACTTAGTTTAAATTTTCACTTTTGCTATTAATAAGTTGTATATAATTTGTATATTTAGGTTAATTAGATGTGGTTAGCAGCATAGATTATGTTAATATATATACAATTGGTCTGTACACAGAACTAATCTACCCACATAACCTAAACTGCTTGCTAACCTCGTCTAATTAATGTTAAATACAAAAATTATATACAACTTACTAATAACAAAAGTAAAATAAATACAATAAATAATTAATGGAATTTAAAAATAACGCAGATCAATTGGTCCCCAGTCAACACATAAGTACCTAATATTTCTTTTATTTGTAGATAGATGTATAAGTTTGATATGTTACATTTATTTTTCCAAAAAAAGTTAAAGAATTCTAAAAAGTGTCAAATCTTTTCTAATTCAAAATAAAATAGTAGAATAATTCAGAGTTTCTTTTAAAGAAATCTGATTAGCCTAATTTTTTCACTAAAATTAATATTTAAAAAAATGGTATATCTATAGTTTTCTCAAAGATAAAAACCATAAAAATATTTTCACCAGAAAAATTAATCCTTAAAAACATTTTTTTTCTGCTTTATATCTTCATAAAATGTCAAGTTTTCAATAATTTTACCTTTTTATTTTTAAAAATTAAAAGATTTCTTAATCATTATCCATAAATACCACCCTCACTGGGAGGAGATAATCTTCTATAGCTTATAAGGCTATTAACAATTCACAATTGTTCGGTCAGTATACCTAACCACAATAATCATGACAGGTTCAGTTACTTTTTTATTTTACATTGTGAATATTTAAAATCAAAAATTTAAATGTTGGAATATAGATTTTAAGATAAGACTGATGGTTTGTTTTATGTTATTACCTTTTTACAATTACACTGTTAGATTACTGCAAATGTTTAATGTAGGCTTTGAATGCCTACACAAATACACACAAAAGTAATTTTTTATTGTTATGAAAATAAAAAACTTATTCTTAAAGACCATTTCTTACAAAATTTTATAACAAATGCAATTAAAAGTAAAATTTAAAAAAATATATAGCAGAAAAATTTGACATCACAAATTACACATCTCGTGAATTTAATCACTGAAAATTTTATTCTCTCTCAAAGTTGTTCAAGGAATTTAAATCAAAAGAATCCATCAAAGATTCTCAACTTTTGAGAGCATGGAAGTAAGAAATAGTGGAATTATTTTCAGGTATCAAATTTACTTAATTTCTTGATATTGCATAAATAATGCCTCTTCATAAAAAAAAAAAGGAAAACTTATATTACATAATAGTTTTAATTACAAAGGTAAGACTGCAAAATATACTGTTTTATAGTAAACCCAAATAACTAAAGAATACACTTCCCACTTATTAGATGAAGAAAATACTGGTTGATAGAAGTTAATAATACTCAATGCTACTTTTTTATATTTATTTTGATAATAGAGGAAAACATTTAAAATACAATAAAATTAATGTTTAAGAACTGCAGTTCAACCTTAAGTCAAAAGTAAAGAGTTAAATAATAATAATTAATTTAAATATTTTCAGTTAAAACTGTAGAAACAGTCATGGTGATACTTTTATTGTTCGCTAATCAAGGAATGTCATTATCAATAACTTCAAGTGAAACGCCAACAACACCATTGGAACATAGAGTCACCATTGAAGAAGCTGAATCTGCAGCAGTTAAATTTCGACCACACCTATGTAAGTATTTATTTTTTTAAATATTCAGGATGAGAAAAATCTGGAAACAGCTAACCAACATTACTACCAAACATTTTAACTGCTCCGCTAATGAATCGTACAAAACCACCAGCTGCTGTAGTAAAAAAAAAAAATAATATATTGATTAAACTGTAAATGTAATTTATTCAAATTTTTAAATGGTCAATAATAACTTTAGAATCCACACTGCACATAACTTCTTTCTTACAAAAGATCTAATACATATTTAGATAAATTAAACTTTAAAATTAGTTGCTAATAAAACCAATAAAGTTGTTTCTGTGGTGAATTGTTTTACTATTAAGTCACGTTTCCATTGTAAAGGAGTATTTTCATCTGATATTAGTACTAAGTCTCTTCCATATTAGGAGTTGCCGTTATGCTGTTGTAATTGATTTAGATAAAATCCTTTGACCAATTATTTCAAATGGATTGGATAAATTTTTGCATTAGTGGCCAACAGTCTAATCGATTAACAGAAATTTCAGTGAAATCAGGGTCTGGAATTGAGATGATAGAAGATAACAAGATGTCCACACATTAATGGTTGAGTATCCCTTGAATCAGAGATATAACATATTTAAACAAGCTTCAAATTGCACAAGTACAGTGTGAAATTCTTCAAAATTAAAAAAAAGATTGTCCTATGTCATGCCAAAAATGAAACTTAACACTCTTTATGCCAGTTTTCCACAACTCACTGAAATATGGGGATAAATATCCAATTTATATCTTGTGATGAGGAAAAGGACTGAACATTGCACTGTAAGTTCTTTGATTTAAATATTGTAAACAATTTATGGAAAATGTTGTTTGCAGCATTGAAGTTTGTTCTAGAAAATACTTTATTTGGTGTACAGTGAAATCTCCGTATTAGTGTACATTACATATCATATTAAAAGATATAAATATTATCACACATTAAAAGAATAATTTAACACAGTACGAATATACACTATGATAGTGTACATACTGTACTGCACAGTACGGTACTGTATCTGTTTTTAAAGATAAAGTAAAGAAATTTCTCCCTCATATTTGTTTTTCAATGATATGAATCATCTACATAAAACAAATTGTTGACATTGCACATGTAGAGTTTAAGATTACGGCAGTTCAGTACATACTATAAAGTAATTCAGTTGAGGAGAAGTATCAGTTGTGTAACAGTTATTACTATGTGTGTGTTGTAAATAAACAGAAAGTGTTTTTATTCAGTACAGTATCATTAATCTTTCAGTATGATCGTTAATCTATTTTCTGTACCTACAGAATAATAGGCCTACTTTGTATTTTTGTATGATTTTTGTTTTTAAACTTTAATAAAATTTATTTTTTTAGTGTAAAGGGATTGAATTATTGTAATAATGTCTTCAACCAGTAACAATGAAAGAAAATGGGTAAAAAAATTATGCTGTTGTATAAAAAATCTGAACAACAAATTAGGATCTCAGCGACCACTTCATCATCTCAAAATGTTAAAATAGTTAGGGATCCTGTTATTGAGAAGATGGCAACAGTGCTAAGTATTTGGATTAAAGATCAGAATCAAAAACAGGTTCTAATAAGTGAACCTTTTATTTGTGAAAAAGCTAAGAGATTGTATGATCATTTTAATCAAGGGCCAAGCCAAAATGATGCTGTTACCTCGTTCCAAGTTTCAGAAGGCTAGTAAATAAATTTAAAGTCAGACAATCTTTACACAATGTAAAAATTGTAGGGGAAGCTGTATCAGCAAATAAAGTAGTCACAGAAGCTTACCCAGCAAAATTTTTAAAAATTGTTGAGGATAATAAATACAAGCAGAGTTTTTACGCTTATGAGACAGACCTGTTTTGGAAACGAATGCCCAACAGGACCTTCATCTCAAACAATGAATAATCAGCACCAGAGTTCAACATAGCAAAGGACAGAGTAACAGTTTTGCTTTGTACAACTGCAGCTAGTGTTTAATTAGACTGCTAATGATTTACAGATCCCAAAACCCACACGCACTGAAAAAAAAAAAAAGACACTGTTGCCAGTTTTATGGCGATCCAATCAAAAAGCATGGATTACAGCTTCTCTTTTCATGGACTGGTTCAATAACTGTTTTGTACCTGAAGTAGAAAAATGTCTAATCTCAAAAAAACCTTGATTTTAAGGCTCTGTTAGTCTTAGACAATGCTTCCATCCACAGGAAATTCAAACTGCTCATCACAATATAAAATTACTTTTATATTGTCTTAACTCTTTATTACAACCAATGGATCAGAGAATTATTCAATCATTTATATTACATCAGAAGAACATTTAAAATTATTTTAGACACAATGGATTCCAATTCTCAGCTGAATGTTACAACATTTTGGAAGAAATTTAATACTGTTAACTGCATTAAGTGCATCAAGTCTTCATTAGATGAATTGAAACAGTCATCTCTGAGGTCTTGCTGGAAGAAGCTGCTTCAAACAGATTCAACAGGGAAAAATGAGTTTAATGAAGTGGATTATACAGGTATTGAAACTCTCATTAACACCAAGAAGAACTTGATGAACAAGATCTGGAAGATTTAATAACGCAGGTAGAAAATGAAGGTGAAGAGTTAGACGATACAATTGCTGGAAAACAGTTAGATATAAAATCGCTTACCAAAGACATTAAATTATCCCATGATCTTACCTAGTTTTTTATAGATGCTGATTCATCTTTGAATAGCAATTTTTTTGAGTCAATTATCAAGTATAATTTAAAACTGTAGTACTGTTTTCTAATACAGTAGACACTGTAGTGAGTTTTCAAATCAAACAGTTCAGTAAGTACTTACGAGTAAAATAGAAAATATACTGTGTTTTGTTAAATTTTTTTTTTTGTGTAATATACTTAACCAGTGCTTATAATAAATGTTGCCAGCAGTAATTCATCAACAACATCGTCCATGTAAGTATGCATGATTTTTTTTTTTTCATTTGCATAGAACCTAACTATGCTTCCTTAAATAAATATTAGTTCCATTCTATATTCATGGCATTTTTACGATCTCTAACCCCCAAAAATAAGGAATTTTTACTATACATCTCTGAGAAATAAAGCACTTCAACATGGCAATCAATGCTTCCAATGTTAAGTTGGATATAAATTCTAAATGTAAAGCCTTGGTTGAAAGACATAAGACATAAAAGTTTTTGATATGGTATTTGATCCCTCCCCACCATACTGATTTATTAATGGACCACCATAGTCATCAACACACAAGAGAAAAATTTAGACAGAGTAATTTGAACAGAAAATAATTGACCAAGTTGTTGATTTAATTTTTTATCACTGAAATGAAAGCATTTTATACATTTTTGAATAATAAATTACATAATGATCCAGTTGATTAATTCCATTGACAATTCTAAATCTTTCACATAGAGCATTGTAAATTAATAGAATGTTGCCATATAAAAGATGCAAATGTTTGCTTTTGATTATTAATTTTGTTAAGTGTACATTAGGATGCAAGATAAGTTAATGTTTATATGATAGCTTGGAATTCTGAAGACGACCCCCTACATGATGCAAGCCTGATGAACATATAATTTATCAGGAGAATAAATTAAATCATTTTGAAATCTGTAACCCAGATTGAGTGTCAGTGATTTCTGAAATACAATATTTTAACTGTAACAATCATATGAGGAATTAAGAATATTTAATTCCTTAGTGGATAATTTATCAACGATTTTTTCAGAACAGTCTGATTAGTATTAAGAATGAATTTAAAACAACAGCTAAAGGCATAAATTAATTTAGATAATGATAATAAACCTTTAGTAATTTGAAGTAAACTTTAGTATTGAGTAATATAGAAACAAACGAAAATTCAATTCTTTTACGTTCTTCTATATCACACTCAGGAGGAGTAAAATTGTTAAAGAAAAAATTATTATTTCCCCAGTGAATTGAATCTTGTAAAAATCAAATGCCACCGTAAATAAAAATTTTGAAGCCTTTCAGGGAACAACCTTGAAATGGGATATCAGCAGTATTGTCAGATAAATTGATGTGATACCATTTGGCTTTCAATATTAAATTTCGGAAACTTTATTAGCAACAAATTCCTTCCACCTTGATGATTCACCATGAATTCAATGAAGTGCAATCATGGAGTTGGAATACAAATGAGATTTATTGATGTAACCATTTGATTAGTTAAAAAAGTTCATGGTAAACAAACACATAAATCAAGTATTGGTAGAGAGATCTGTTAAAGTGGTGCAATCCTAAACTTTGAAGAGAGTACATAGGATGAAATTTTTCCATTAGAATAAATCATTCACATATTTATATATACAACTCGCATAACCTTTGAGTGATGCATAAGCAAATCCACAAATTTCAAAAGTTTAATTATAACTATTATTTTCAATTGATGTATTAATGATATTGTTGATAACTAACCATAATAAATTTTTTCATTGGAACAATAAATTATCAGATAAGCTGTCATTCCAATGAAATTTAATTTGCCTCAATTGTTACATAAAATATTTGAATAAGATTACTATCGGCCCAATCATTAAAGCCTTGATAGGTTATAAATTCCAGCAATGATACATCTACATTTCTTTTAGTCAATATTTTATTTTTCCCTTTGGTAAATCCAAATATCCATTTGTCTGAATGAATGTTCCATAAAACACCTAATACATACATTTTCACCTTTGTTTAATAACATGTTACAATTATTTAATAGATTTAAGCTTGAATTATTTGTAAACCATTTATGTAATGGAAACCCATACTGGTTTAACAAGTAGCTTATATCTACTTTTAACTTAATACTTCTAGATAGTAAAATCTTATTATAAGATCAACATAAAAGTCATTTAATATAGCTTCACAAATAGCAGGAAGCTGATCCTTGTAATCTTTAGCAATCTGATTAAGGCTTTTAATAGCCAAGGAGGGGGCACTAGCTGTACTATAAGTTATAATAGTTCTTAACGCATAATGTTTTAATTCTAGTTCAGCGGAACATGGGCAAAGAATTCTTTGTGGATTGCTATCTTTAGGCATGACCAAAGTTTGCCTATACATTTTCTTTATGTCAGCAGTGACAAAATACTTACATATTCTAAAACTGACAGTTATTGAAAAAAAAACTTTGTTGAACTATCAAAAACAATTCATAGTTTGGTTGTTAAACTTGACTTTTCATACAGGATGAATTGATAAATAAAAAGATGTTTGAATCTGAAATTAACCGACAATGTGAATTCAGATCAGACATATTATCTACATTTAAGTATTCCTGAATAAAATCAGAGTAACTGTTCTGGAGAGAAGGGTAACAGTTAGGCTTGTGCTTTCCAAACTTAAACATATCTGCTTGGCATTGTTAAGAACAATCAAGTTTTATTTCTAGCTTACAAGGGAGTGTTATAATGAATCTTCCATTTTCATTTCGATATGTGTTTCTGAGAAGCAAGTTTTGCAAATGTGATTTTTATTTGACAGTCATTCAAACAAATTAAGTTTTTCAACTTCCCAGAATTTTTCTATGAGAAATGAAAGATTAGGATTTTGATTTTGAATAAAGAATGCTGAAATTGGTTTATTAGACCAATTATGTTTAAGAAGGTTGCAACAAGTATATAATCTAGTTTTATTTCTTTAACAATTGGATATTGGGAACTTCCAAATGAATTTATTTGGTTTTATAAGACTTTGTGCATCAAGGGGAATATCAGTTTTAGAAGATATGTTGGAATGTGGATCAGACAAATTAAAATGATTTATATCAAAAGACTCAGTTAGTAGATTGTTCATATTGCATGATGAAGAAGTTTTAAAAAGTAGAGTTCAATTTAAGACTGACATTATATTTTTACTGACAAGATGAATTATTGATACCTGATATAAGAAGATTGTCTTTTTGTGAAGTCCTCTTTATTAAATAAAGAAGAAATCTTTACATGATTTCATTTGTGAACAGGCTTCATACAACAAAACTGAACATGAATAAATGATAGAAACAGATGAGTATAGATATAAAAGTACTATTTTACAGAAGGTTTGAAATTTATTTTCATCAAAATCAATCCAATTTACAATTTTGAAATATCAAGTCGAATATATAACGCACAATTTGCATATAAAATATGAGAAAAAACCAATGTTGTTTTTGTTCAAAAAACTAATCATGTTTTGAACATGATTATAAATATCACAAATAAAAAAAATTATAAAACAAAAGAAATACTGATAAAGGTTAACTGATATTATTTAGTTGCAAGAGTACTTCACTTTTAAACAGAAAATCTGATATTTCTCTTCAACAACTTTAAGTTTTACTTTCCTGATGAATAGCTATATTTCCTTATTGAAGGAAAAAGTATAGTCAAAAATGGGGTATCAGGTTTTCTGCAAATCTTTCTGTTTTCAAGTACAATTATTTCATCCAGACCAAAAAAAATGTATGCTTGTTCATTTAACTGTTTTTGACCTTATATCTCAGAATGACTAAACTAATTTTCTTAAAATTTGACTCAAATATTTCTATACATGGGACATTGATCTTATTAATTTTTTCAAAATTCATTAATGGGATTGGGTGATATCACAAAAAAGCAATTTCAATTTTCTTCAGAGGTATTTTAGAAAAAGATTTTATTACAGAAATTTGTTTTCTACAATGCACACAAGAGCGAGTCAAAAATTATCTGCCCTTTTTGTTTTAAAATTTATTTACACAAAGATAGGAGTTCATCACATACAACAATCTTATGTTTATACTGTAATAGCCAGAAATTTGATCCCAAGCGCAATGATGCACTTGGGATCAAATTTCACACACGTCACCGCAGTCATACAAACTCTAAGCATGCATGCGTAGAAGGCAGTATGACAACTTTGAAGGTATGATATGGCCAAAAGTGTAGATAATTTTTTGACTCACCTTCGTATATAAATAAAAAGAAATTAAAAAAAAAAAAATTAACCCCTAACTAAAAAATGTAATATAAGTTTTTTGTTCTTTTGCTCTCCCTTTGGATTAAATATTTAAAAAAATGTTTTTGAAAGTATACATCTCACATACACAATAACTATTTCACATCAATAAATATCTATAATTCTTTACCCTGGACCTAAAATGAGTTTTTTTATTTTATTTTTTCTTTTTTCATTTTAACTTTTATTGAAGTAAGTATCAGATTTAGAAAAATCTTTTAAGCAAATTCTTTAAGCTTTAATTTTTATTATAAGATTTTTTTTTGTACTAATATTTTTCTTTACTTAAAAGGCTATTAAAATTAAAATACCTTTGATACCTACATTATATTAAAAACCCAAAATGAGAAGCAATTTTTTCATCACTTTCATAAAATTTTTACTCTATTTTTTCAATATTTTATTATATATTTAAAAAAAAAAATCTTAAATTTTATAATTATATGGTTATTATTTTATATATTGTAATAAAAAATTTAATCTTCATAAATTTCTATTTATTTATTGGCCACAAATTTAAATAATCAAGTTTAAACCTGTAGTAGACTTCATGACATTTATAAATTTTTAAAAAGTTAGAATAAGCATATATGAAATGTGTCTCAAAAAATCTGACCTACTTACAAATCTCCGCGCCAACGTTCGTAGCAAATTCTGTGAGGTACAAGTGTAACCTGATGTGTAACCTGTGTGTAACCACAGGTAAGTGGCCAGCAGGACTGGCCACTTACCTGTTGTTGGCTCAGTTGTCATTTTGACTCGGCTGTCCTATCAGCTCGGAATTGTGTTTCATTCATTCCTAAATATTTACCATAGGGCGTTTAATTTTAAAAAAAACACCAATATATATATATATATTTTTTTTTCCATTGACACACAAGGAATAGCTAAGAATAATTTTGATTAATTTTTACTTCACTGAATACAACATAATACAATATTACTTAAAAAGAAACTTCGTGATTTAAGAAAATTGCCCAACACATTTGTTTAACTTGCTAACTAGGCTGTGATTTACTTTTCAGAATGATATTTTTCAAAGCATTCACCCATATGTCGTTCAGGGTGTTTGTAACAGGTCTTGCTAACAGATTTGCTTAGTTTTCTTTCTCCTCTAGGTCTTATATCACAACGCAGTCTTTTGTTAAAAGACTGCCTTGGGAAACTTAATATACTATTAGTTAAAAGTCTCCCCAATAGGTTACAGCATTAATCCCAGAAAGAAAAAGAAATATACTGTTTCTATAGCGATATGTTTTGAGTGGCCAGTGCTGCTAACCATCCAGGTGTTCAAGGAATTTTAACTTGGCTACTACTGCTGACCATCCGAGCTATGAGGAACACAATCATGAAAACAATTCTGACTTCACAGGTAAAATGGCTATAGCTGGTACTACTGGCCATCTGACCCCAGTGAACTAATTTTAAATAGTCACTGACTGCAAAGGGTTAAATATTTCTATTATGCAGAATTAGATTAAATTTGTTGTCATAATAGTTTTGACAATAATAATAATAAATAACATCATTTTAAGCTACAAATTTTACATAAATTTTTGCAAAATGATTTTAATAAAAAACAGAATACTGCATTACTTTGATATAAACTTTTGATCTAAATCAAGATAAATTTTTTCAATTATATTCATATTTTCAGAGAAAACTACCTCTATGTTAAAAGATGATAACAAATCACACAAAAAAATAAACTACCAAAACTACAATGAGTGTTTTATCTTAAAACTGATGTGAGGAACATATAACCAAACTATTAAACATTTTTATACAAAAAAGTATAAGGAAAAAAGGACCATACCATAACCCATTTGTAACATACTAACACAGAAAACTAACATACTAAATGAAAAACCATTGTTAAAATCTTATACATCTTGTGATAACATTCATCCTAAATACGCGTCTTTCAACTTAAAAACCATTGAGTTAACTTCAGCTGGAACTTCACTGCAATAATGATAGTAGTATGTTATAAATGATGAATGCTACCACAGGTACTGTTGAAAATTTCTGATGACATAAAAAAAAAAACTTGTGTTATGTTAAACATTTATTCACACAAAAATTAATCATTCTTTATAATTTTCTTACCAAACTCACGGATTATCTTAGAAACATGTCTGAAAAATACAACTGTTCTATAAGGAAGGCTTGGTACTTATAGAATAATTGTTTAGCAGTACTTCACTGTGTTATACTAGTTCAGCTTCTTTCAATTCCTTGTGATTATTTATAAATGATTGAAAATTACTAATTAAAAATTGGATCTTCTCCTATTTTTAGAAAACTTATTATTATTATTTTTATTTAATAAAAATAACATTTACTATAGCTATTCTAACCAAAAACTTTTGTATAAATCATGAATCAAAATTATATATATTTAAGGAAAAAGTTTTTAAAACCAAATAAAATCATACAGATTGAATAAATGTTATAAATAAAAAATTTACAATTAATACTCATAGTTTTTTTAAGTATAAAAACTATTACACAAATTAAAGAAAACATTACACAAGAAAACTCACCAGTTAATTCACAATTTTCATATTTGATGATAAATATTCAAACATTTCCAATTTCTCTTATTTTTCAGTGCTTGAACCCAGCTGTAAGGAATGTACAAGCAAAGATGAAGAATACTGTATGAAGAAATATGTCATACACGACCATTGCTGCTGCGATACTAAATTTCACGGTATGAAAAAATAATGCTTTAATGTATCTTTTTACTATTCTCTTGTCTACATTAAGAAAGTTTTGACTTTAATAACAGGTAAAAAAAAAATGTAGAGATAACTTTAGTACAACTGTCAAAAATATTTTCATCCAGAATTTCATAAATTAACAAATAAAAACACCAAATGGCTTTGGAATTAAAACTAGAAAATTAATAAACTATCAGACTGCAAGTAGGATGAAAACATGAATACTGAAGAGACTGTAACTGACATTATTAATGACGAAACATAAGAAGAAAACATATTGTTTAAGATATCTGAAAATAGATATATACCAATGCAATAAAATGTTTCTGGCTTTGGTGTTTTTTGCTTTTATTTTGTAAGTGACAAAACATTAATTTAAAAGTTGTATCGTAATGTAAATTGAATCCTAATGACTGGCATCTGAGGCAGTAAGATAAACTACATGCAGTATGAAGGAACTGTTTTACAATAGCAACTGCTTGGGTCATCATAGTTGTGCCATCCAATGTGCCTAGAATCAGATGGTTCAACTGGAGAAGACTCATCAAACAGGCTAAATTATTACAATCCAACTAATGAACAACTTTCTGAACAATTTTATTTTTTCCTAATACATAAAACTATATAGCAGTTATATAAAAGACTACACTACAAAACTATTATGACAATAAATTTGAATCTAATTCTACTTGAGGAATTAAAGAACTGAAGATAAATATCTGGTACATTTGAATAAAGCAGTTTTTTAAAATAAACCATTAAGTTTCTAAATGTAAATTATGACTGGGAAGTGGATAGTGGTGAACATCTAACAGTACGGCTGAAAAGTTTGTAGGCTAACATAGAAAAAATCTTTTTTTGATAAAATTTGATTTTATTATTCAATATAGTTGCCTTTGCGGGCAATACAATGATTATAGCAGTCATACAATTTTTCGATACCATTCTTATAGTACGATTTGTCTTTAGCCTCAAAATAGGCTTCAGTTTCAGCGATTACCTCTTCTTCGGCGCTAAATTTCTTTCCAGCGAGCATTCTCTTGAGGTCTGAAACCAGGAAAAAGTCGCTGGGGGCCAGATCTGGAGAATATGGTGGATGCGGAAGCAATTTGAAGCCCAATTCATGCAATTTTGCCATC
>JAAAKQ030070172.1:0-15469 GCA_010016005.3 Zanna intricata | reverse complement strand
CTCGTTTGGATCTTAGAAAAAGAAAGCCTCATTTCTCGATACCAAGCAGGTTTTCGACAATATCACTCGACAACCGAGGACCATTTTTACGTATAGAGCACACCGACTCTGGTCCGCATGATACATTTAACGGCAATTTAAAAGGTGAATGAGCAGTCCTTCCACCAGCGAGAAGCGTCGCAGCGATGCTACACAGAGAACCAAGCTACCTGTCGATCCAACATGTGAGAAGTATATTAATCATATAATTTTCCTAGTGCCTCCAGGAGTATCTAAAAAAATACTTTTCTTTCCGTCTGTGTGTATATTGCGATATGTTTGGTACTGATCTAGCACTAATTTAGGAAGGTTAATATTTATGTCCTCTTGAAGTTCATCAATATAAAAAAAATTGCGGACCATTGTATCATATGGGTTTCAATTACTTCGTTCATCACGAATTTGTGTCGGTAATCCAAAATCACAATATTTGAGATTTCACCACTTGTTTTAAGTCTTTCACCAAGACTTAAAACATTGTCTTCCAATTTCAATAAGATCTATACTGAAAAATATCTTAGGAGCGGAAATATGTCTTGCACTTATTAATAACGGGTGATCTTAATTTATTTTGTTTTAATTGCTTCTCATTGAACATTCGAATAAAAATGATAAAATAAAAAACTGTTTTGGGAGGGTTTTAAATAAAATGTAAACTCCCGCACAGTAACATATGTATGATAATTTTTGAAATTTTTTTAAAATTTAATTCTTCTCCTTCTTTCTTGTGTGTTATAATATAATTCCTAATATCACTGATCTTATAAAAAAACATATATTGTATTTGTAAATCAAAAAACTACAAAGAACAATAAATTATTTATTTAAGAATGTATTATATATCATCATCATTATTAGTAGTAGTAATATACTGTATAAAATGCACACAAATTTCTTTCATTATATTCCCTTTTTTTTTTTGTAAATTTAAATATTTTTAACTATTAAAATATTGTAATCAACTTACAGCTTTAAAAAAGCTGTAAGTCGAGTGGCGGAGTATTTTGGGTCATTTGGGATTGCGAGTGTGAGTTTTGTGTAAATTATAGACAAATAATGTGTGTTGTGGAAAATTCCTGACACGTAAGTTTTATAATATATTAGCCTACATAGAAGAGAAATTTTGTAAGACGTATAACAGGCCACTACAGGACGGTGACGTCAATCACCTGTCGTAAACAAGGTGTTTGAAATTTTTCTAGCATTATTGGACTTAGAATAATTTTAAGACTGCTACGGAATTTTTTCAAGGTGCTAAGAGTTTATAAGGGGACTTTTTCCTTACATCATAACTCCCCCATTTTTCATCCTAGCCCCCTCTTCCCATTTCTGCACCGATCCTGCCCTCCTGACACCTCCAAAATTATCCCTCCAAATATTTTATTTTGGTTTTTTGGGAGGATACATTTTCAACCCCCCCAAATTTTTTCAGTTCTTTTTTGAGTCAATAATTTTTACCTTCTCCCCCACCAAGCCCCTCCGACTGTGTATCCCCCATTGTAGGGTATCAAATTACTTATATTTTAAAGATAAAGACGGTTCTGAATGAATATTTCCGCAAAATGCCACAGAAGAAGCTAGAAACGGAGAAACCGGGATCTAGCAAGAGTCCTCATGAGGACAGTAGTGATGGTGATATCACTATAGGTAGTGATTTCCTCTTGGAAGAAAAAGACAGGCTGGTACACTTCTGCTGGGTAACAGAAATACCAAAATAGAGATAAAGGACCGTGCACTGAAGATTCAGCAACGAGCCCGTGAGATGCAATCTGTGATATTCGCTCTTTATGAAAGCGTCAAGTTAATGTTGACAAGTGAAAAAGGATCACTTTTTCACTTGTCAGGAAGGAGAAGAGGACAAAGCAGGAAGCCAGTAAAAACTTTGAGAAGATAGAGAATGCCTTAAAATCAGGGCTTTCTCACGAGTTGGCAGAGGTCCTTGACCTTAAATGGAGTAGGGTAAACATGAAAAAGGTGGAGGTCATAGACGGGGTGCCAGTGAAGAAGCAAGAGGATGCAATGGTCTTCCTGATTGGAAAGAGAAGCACTCGGAAAAAGTTCTTCAACATAATTAAGGATTACTCGCATGAGATCAGGAGGGAACTCACGGGTAAGAAGGTGATACCTAGCGGAACAATTGTAAAGGGCAACAGGAATGTGGAATTTCTGTATCCGGCGGACAATGATGAACGTAGGGCCACTATATATGTTATACTGAGAGGTGAAAAGGACGACAAAAACATATCTCAAATAAAGAAGGCCTTGAATAAGGTAAGAGAACATGATCCGCAGAAGTTATTTTTTTGCATCAGTAACGATGAATGCGACAGGTTCTTCACCAGAGTCCTGGAGTTCTGGACGAAAAAGGAAAGAAAGCAGAACGGCCTATTAAGGTAGATAGGCCTTGATAGATGATGATAGAAGATAAGAAATGGACAGTCCTTAGGAACCTACTTTGGCTCTAGTCACATAAAAAAGAGTGGCACATCCTATGTGGATTTGCTAAAGCAGGTGAAGCAAGGTGTGGGTGTGGATATGGGTAAGGAAATTTCATCAGTTAAAAAAGGGAGGTCTGAAGAATTGGAAATAAGAGTTACAACCTGTTCGACAAAAAAAAGAAGAACTTATCAAATGTCTGGGGAAAAAATTTGGGGATGCGATCGTTACAGAAGGTACCATAGGTAGGAAGTTTATAGCTTTCACCGTCAAAGGTATGGACGCCAATGTAACTGTAGGATATTACAGAAGCAGTTAAAATAGAGATAGGGGTTGACACGCAAGTAAGGGTAGCGGCAATGCGTACAGCATATGGAGATACCAGATGGGCTGCAGTATACGTGCCTGCCAGAGTGGCTGATAAATTAAGAACTAAACAGCGAATAATAGTGGGATTGCACTCTTGCAAGATAGAAACTAGACTGGAAGAGCTCAGGTGCTATAGATGTTGGAGCCCTGGACATAATTCTTCTCAGTGTAAGGGCCCGGATCGTACCAAGAAATGCTTTAGGTGTGGTGGAGAGGACCATTTCATCTGAGGCTGTATGGAGATCGCCAAATGTCTAGACTGTGGCAGGAGACACCGGACCGGAGGCCAGTTCTGTGAAGTGGCCAACAAATGAGGTGCCTCCAGATTAATGCAAATTAGAGGTGTCCAGAACACAATGTGACCAGACAAATTGCGAATGAAAGGGACATTGAATTTGTCGTAGTTATGGAGCCAAATAAGTTGGTTGTCATGGATGATGAGTGGTACTAGGATTTAGAAAGTGATGTTGAGGTCAATGATGTGGTGGGTAGACATGGTGCTGAGAGCGGAGTCACAAAAAGGCTTCGTGACTGTGGAACTAAGTGAATGCTGTATGGTGTGCGGCTATTGTCCCCCAAATATCTCAATGGGAGAATTTGAGAAACAACTAACGGAACTGCAATTGATGATTGCTCGGGTTAATAAACCAGTAATACTTCATTGTAGATCCGACCCAGGGGAGGACGGGGAAAAAGAAAAAGAAACGAGTGATTTTAATGGGTGACTTTAATGCCGAGGGCAGGGAGCTTGGCAGGCTACGATCCACACCGAGGATTCACCGCTTGGCTTTGATTTTAAGAGCACACAACTTAGTATCTTTGAACACAATTGGAGTTGCCACTTATATAGGCAGAGACGTGAGTTCGGTGTAGACATCACTGAGATCACTGACAGTCAAGTCGGGAAGGTTGTGAACTGGAGAGTTCTAGATGAAGATATCCTGAGCGACCATGCTGGAATCTTCAACGAGGATGCAATGGGGACCCCAGCGGCCAAGGCAAGCAGAGGAGTCTGGAGACCCAGAGAAGACCAGATAGTGCTGGTTATCAGTAGAGTATACAATAAAACATCTGGAAATCAAGATATATCTCCGAATGTGTTCTTGAGGACGATGGAAGATGTTGTTACGTTCTATGCAATGAGAACGTTGAAGGTTAAACACTGACATGGTTGGTTCGTTCTTGCTATCCGATTACGAGTCGTATTCGGTTACAGTAGAGACGCCGGGCAGTAGGCAATACTAAACTAGACGCCCGGACAGTAGCCTGTAGTACTTCAAACATGTTAATTGCAACATACAATGTATTACTCATAAGTATAATTATTCATAAGTCTTTTATGTTATTACGCAAGTTTCTCGTAAGCAAGTGTTAATTGCAATATATTCAAGAAAATTATACTATTCAAGTTTATACTATGTTATACTATTATGCCCTCAAAGTCATCAACGCATATACTACAGTTTAAAACAATAAATAATCGTTTAACCAAGAACTGGTCTTTATTGTAAAAGCAACTACACCACATCAGCTACTGTACATAATATATACATATTGGTCTTCCGTGCATTCATACAACGTCTATCTACAAAATTCTACAACTTTACAGATGTGAATGAAGAGATCAGGCCCCATTACAGGGGTAATAAAATTAGGGAATATTGGTGGACGACAAAGATCGAACATTTAAGAAAGACTATCTTAGAAGTTAGGAGGAGGCTACAGACAGCCCGCAGGGACAGTCTGGAGATGGCCGCGGAGCTACTTAAGCTATACAGAGATAAAAGGAAGGAGTATGCGGCTGAGATTAAATTATCGAAAAAGAAGGCTTGGAGAGAGCTTGTAGATGGACTGAATGAGGATCCCTGGGGTAAGGCCTATAAGATGGTGATGAAAAGACTTGCCCCCCCCCCCCGGAGACACACCAGGGAACAAGCCGAAAAGGCAGTTGAGAAGCTATTCCCAAGGGGTGAATTTGTGGACTTCCAAGTGCCGGATCATGCCGCGAGAAGATTCTGGCCGAGACGAAGATTTGCAGCTACAAAGCTCAAGCATCAGATGGGGTTCCGGGTGTATTAGTAAAGGCCTTGTGCGGTGCACACCTATGGATGGTCCTTGATCAGATACATAGGGCAATGCGGGAAAAGGTTTACCCACGAATTTGGAAGCGAGGTATGGTGGTATTTATCCCTAAACGATCAGAAGAAGTGAAGGAAGGGGCCAATATGGTGGGAAGGGGGGAATAGACCAATATATCTCCTCCCATACATAAGAAAACTTTTTGAAAGGATGATATCGGACCGGCTGTGGGAGGAGGTGGTGGGCAATTCGGGTTCGTGCCCAGGAAGTGGACAACGGATGCATTACTAAAGGTGTTGGAATGGAGGGAGGAGTACGTTGCGGGCTCCTGGAGGGTCAGAAGGATACAACTGATAGTCCTCCTGGTTGTGCACAACGCCTTCGGAAGCGTCCCGGGTGCAAAACTTTGGAAGTACTGCAAGATTGGGGGTTAGCCCTAATCTACGCGGTTTTACTGAGATTCAATGTTTCCTCTGGGATCGGTAGCTAATGACGGACACGAAGAGTGGAGAATGGACCATTGGGGTTAGTACAGGAGTGCCTCAGGGCTCTGCTCTCAAATCATTATTGTGGAACGTGATGTTTGATGGGCTACTGAGACAGATTTTTGGCGTGCAGACGCAGTTGATAGCTTACGCGGATGACCTGGCGATCTTGATCTCCGACCGAACGGAGCCGGAGTTCGAGAGAATTTCAGGGGGAAACAGTATACACAGTTGACCTATGGCTACAGGAACATGAACAGAACTTGGCCCCCGAGAAAATCGAAGACAGTAGCCTTAACGGGTTTTAGACGTAAGAGTTTACCTATCGGAGTGAGTTACCATTAATGGAAATGTCTCGGGGGTCCGAGACATTATCATTAGAACCGACTCTCACGTTAAATACTTAGGAGTTTGGATCTGAAGAAGTGGCAAGTTTACCAAGCACGTTGAGGAGGTAACTGGAAAAGCAGAAAGAATTATAAATATGCTGAGTAGACTCCTTGCGACCAGATTGGATCCCAGAGAGAAGAGGCGTGTGCTGATGTCTACAGCAACTACCGTGATATTATATGCTGTGCCTGCGTGGAGAGCCGGTCTTACACGAAAAAATTGCATCAGGAAAATGTAGGCTATATCGCGAAGAGCCAATATTAAGATAGTAGGGGGATATAGAACTCTTTCAACTATGGCAGCATGCCATAGGTGGTACACCTTAGCCGGTGTACCACCTATCAAGATAAGGGCTGAAGAAATAATACCCAGATACGATGGTGAGATTAGGGCTGCCGCGAGGAGGAAGACTAGCGAGGATTGCCAGAAAAGCTGGGATGATGCCACCACAGGGAGGTGGACGTATAGATTAATTCCTAATCTGGAGCCTTGGTTAGGGGCGCAGGAATTATTATATCACCCAGTTCTTCTCCGGCCATGGAGAATTCAACTGTTATCAGCATAAGTTCGGATATTGACCACTGCCAGGCTGTGTCTACTGCGGGAAAGTGGACACAGACGAACACGTCTTCTTTGCGTATGAGAGGTAGAGCGAGGTAAAAGAGGATGCTCAGCTGAATTGAATCGCCCCGGTTAGCGGAAGGTAGACGACCTTGTCAAGAAGATCTTGCAACTGAAGGAGAAAGAATACAAGGACTGGTTGCAGCTTTACACCGCAAGATCTAGAACAGCTAGGTTGGAGGGGGAGAGGGAGAGCCCTCTGTTGAGCCGCAGCGCGTCCCTGCAAGCGGAGGGTGGGCGGTGGAGAGGAGACACGGGGTCTCCCAGAACCCTCGACCAGAACATAGATTACACCCACACACAAGGAGGAGTTAGGGGAGAGGGACAGCCTCCTACTGAGCCATCATGCATTCCTGCTTGAGGTGATGGTGAGGACGCACGCAAACTCCGTGACGTGAACACATGCAGACACCCACTGACACACACAAAACAACGACACAAAAAAAAGTGCGGATGGTATAGAAGGAAGGATGAGTGAGTGTAAGATAAGAGAAGACTGAAGACTGAAGAACATCAGGTAGAGACGAGATGCCGCTGCGTGGTTCAGGTAAGAGGATCCATACCGGGGGTTGCCCTTTCTTCCGGGCATAAGGCCGGTGGACTAGGTTGACCCTTTGGTGGGACTTTCCGCTTCGAGACTGAGTAATGCTTGATTGCGGGTCCGGTATCGGGGTACCATACGCATTTTTTTTCCTAACATCTCCGGGGGGACCTGCTTAGGCCGTTTGGCGTGCTAGACGGACTAGCTCGAGGCATGTAGTGTCTCCTGTTTAGAGCCCCACAGTTCCCCATGTTGACCCCCATGGGGTTGTACGTAACTGGTATTCCTTCTAAACTCATTGAAACCCAGAAAAAAAAGCTCCCGCCCCCGACGGCCGGGTCTCGGTCTTGTCTTATTTGCCCTCCCAAGACGGAGTGCATCCGAAAGCGCTCCTGCCGGTTCCGGACATTCCCAGCCTGGATTGCCTGGCTTCTTTGATCTACACGCTTAGAAGAACACGATTTATCCATCAAAAAAATATACAAAAATTAATATGCAAATAATACAAAAAATGTATCAAATATATAAATAAGACTTAAAAATTTATTATTATAATGGTATAAAATTCATCAATAAATTACATTTCCAAATTTTATTGCACTTATATTCACATACATCTTAAACAATTAAATTCATCCTAATAATATAGACTGTAATAGATAAATATAAAACTATTGTTCCTATATTTCCAGACGTTTTTCAAAACATAACTCGATTAAAAATTAACTTATGATCATAGTAAAAATAAAACAAAATACGCATAAATAAGCTAATAGCAATAACCTTATTTAATAGGTTTAACTTTATTTATTGTACTGCAACAATAAAGAAATAAAAATAAAACTTGATTTTCCTGGTTTAGAATGTACCTAAATCACCAAGATTTTTTTATTATACACTTTTAAACCGTTGAAATTGCAATATTAAAAAAAAGAAGCAAATGCGTGTAAAATGTGAAAGTAACATTAAAATTAATAAACAAATGATGACTTCTTATTAATAAATGATACTTGTATCACGCTAGCCTTTTGATGATAAAATTTATTATATTTAAAAATAAGCCAATTTTATTTTACACATTCGTTAATATTATTCCCTGCTGTGGAGAGGAATGTATAGTGAGACTAGCTTAAACTGAGAAGAGTGACACAAAATCGATTACAGTTTATACTACGTATCATTCAATAGCGTTTAGACGTTATAAGCTTAACTAAGTTAGAAGCAAAATATCTTTCCAAAATTATGCAAAAATGTGTTTTTTAGTTCATAGATTTGTTCCATTTTAATCAAAAAGTAACTTATATGCATAATTATATTTTTCGTTATCATTTTAACTAAGATTAATTTCTTTTTTCCCCCCTCTTTTAAAGGAAATAAGAAAAGAAATTAGCGAATAAATTAATTTAGAATGAATTTATTACAGAAAGAAAGTTACGATTTTTTGAATAATCCTCAGCGATTTGAATTTCATGAGGAATTAGTTTTCGATTGGTTTTTTTTTTAAATCCCTTTTGCCTTGGCCTAAAATATATCCTTCATAGTTTTCCGATCTCAATTTTCACTTTCTGTAATATCCTCAATGACAATTTAATAACTAAACCAAATAACCATCCAAGTTTCTTTTACTTGCAAGCCCCTATTTAATTATTAAGACCTTAGTAAAAAGAAACGTTAGTACAAAATGAGTGTTTTAATATCTGTTTACAAAAAAAGAAAATTATACCTTCCTTAAAGCTTATATAATTATCGGCATATGATTTTTAGGGGTCTTTCTCTTATACGCCTCTCTCCCTGTTTTTTTGTTATTTTTCGCGGATTTATAAAAACCTATGGTTTAACATCTTTTAAATAATTATACTAAATGATTACATAATGTGGAAAAATAATTATGTGACACTGTTTCCATTGCTGACCTTATTGTTAACAGATAAGATTAATCTCTATTTGCACGAGATGTAAATATCTCGTTCTGTGCACAAAAATCAATGTACCTGGATAATGACGTTCCGGAATTCAAAGCATTGTTTACGTTAATTTTAGTTAATTAAATGTAAAGAATATGTTAATTGCATGAATTACGCCGGTAATGGAATCTTTGAAAGTACTTTGTAGGTTAATTTACTCTGTAAGGCAAAAGTCTGGTTTTGGATGACCTAATTACAAAAATAATAACTGAAATTTTGCATTTTGTTAATATTCCATTACTGTATGTTTCTTTGTGAAGTTATCGTGATATTTCGTTTGTTGCCGTGTAGCTGTATATTGAAAAATCGTTGCTGAAAAGCGTTTTTATGGACGACACTAGTATGACATAAAAGTTGTCCTGCTTTTTCTGCAAACTCACCGTGTCCGAATGGAAAAGCGCTAGTCTTGTAGTTGGATCTTGTTGGCTGCTAAGTAAGAGAACGTGAAAAGAAAAACAATTCATAAAAAAAAGTACGGGTGCTGTTATCCAGAATGATAATCGAGCTAACTTTTAAATTTCATCCCCTTCTGCAAATGAGTGTTTTTTTATTCAAATATTTTGTTATTAACTATAAACAAGGAAAAATAAACACATTAATCTTTTAGATTATTGACATATAATTAAAATATTTTTTTTCTAAATTTATTGAAAATTCTTTCTTTTCTGTCGTAACTTAAAACTTAAAATTTAACCAAATTATGGACAATACAAGCAAGAAATTTATATTTTACGAATATGATGGTGATTTTAGTTTAAAAATTTTACAAAAAATTTAAAAAAATTGTTAATTAAAGAATATATTGATGGATTAAAACCCATTGTAAGTTAAAAAATTTAATTTTTTGGTAAAATGTTAATATTTATGATAATTATTATAATAATTATTATAACGTTAAGTAATTTTGTTGTTATTGCTTATAATAAATTTCAAAGTTGAAATAAGTTAATTAGTTTTACTATTATTTTTTATTTTTTTAAATTTTTATCTAAATTATTTTAAACTAATGTTAAATGAAGCAATACTTTCCTCGCGCCGTACGTAATGTAATTTGCCTGCTGACGAATCCGTCGTCAGATCAAATATAGATATATATATATATATTACAACCCTTGGAACTTTTTTATCACGCATTGAGAACAACTATTATTAAATGGTCGTCAATAATAGTACATTACTGTATGGGGGTTTAAAGGGTCTTTGGTTTGTGTATTATATGATTGTGTGTCGTATGTGTTAAGTAATAGAGTTCTGCAAAGGACTAATTTAAAAACTATGTTCACCGTGCGGACTCATTACGCAGCATTCTAATAGATCTGCTGGACTTGTCTAGACGCGAACAATCCTTTATCTCTCAACGCTATTATCATACATCAAGATTATTTTATTATAATTTAGTATAGAGTCTATTATTATTGATTCCTTACAAAAAAATATCGCACAGTTCTGTTGTTCCTATAAACCTTTTAAACTCCCATATCAATGATGTCTGGATAGCAACTGATAGGATAACGTGGTTGCAGTAATATATCATCGACATACGTGCTCTCCAACTCCTTTCCAATATAAACCTCATTGACACTTTCATACACATTTCCGATACGCTCATATTCTGAGGGGTTATAATTATCATTCATAACCTGTTGTCACCAATAATCAACAACGTTACATGTCATTGCGACAAAATGCAAATGATGCGTTTGTCGACCTACTGTTGATATATATTTAGAAGAAATCTAGAAAACTCTTTTGATGAAAGTGGTTTAACAATTCCTTTACATGATGAAATAAGAGAAGCGATCGAATGAAACATTCGATATTCATCGATTTCACGATAATTTACATCCGAATTTAATCGGTATCGTATGCGACCAGCAGTTTCTGTATTTCATAGTCGATTTCATTACAAATTTTCCTACCACCATCGATCGAACACGAGAGGAAAAACTTTCTTTTCTTTTCATCCGTAGTACGATGTTTACGGTGCAATGTGATCACAGAGAATGTACTACTTCACTCGTTACATTGGCTTTATTCACTCATCTTCACCTACGCCCCCTCACCATTTATATCAAAATTTTATTATACCCAATATTGATATAGGCCTTGGAGTCTGTTCATTCAGTTAGTGTTTAAGCTGATGTTTGAAAAAAAAAGTTTTCTAACAAACTTTTTTAACGTAGTTGTACGTATTGTATGGGGGGGGGGCTTTAAGGCTGCTCAGAAAAGTAATTTTAATAGAACGAGTACAACCAGTGCATATTCTGCAACAGTTAACAATTAACATTTATTTTAATTAAAATAAATTTGAATAAATCCATTAAATTCAGCACGAAAAAATAGACAAGGGTCAAGGGTATTTTGTGCGAGTTGATTTACACAACACGTTGATTTAAGGTGGAGGATCTGAAGACTCCATCTCCGAGACCTCAAATAACTTGGATGTCTACATTGAGGCCGCCTTTAGGAAGATGGAGAAGAAAACAAAAAAATATTGACCTAAGGGGAAGCCTAGGCAGTAAAACTTAAGAAGAGACTGTTACTGTGTTTTTATGAAGAAATTTTTTTTTAATAATTGGTGAATCTTTTAACGTAAACATTATGTGACATTTTTAATATGTGTTATTTTGATACAGTTGAACACGCTTAATTAAAAGTTATTTGAGCGATATTAAATGACGAGGCCTTTTACATCCTTGTCATCTTGAGTTTAAAAGTATTTTCAATGTGGCTTTTAGATTTTATAGGAGAGTGAAGTGTCTTTCTTTTTCTTTTTTTTATGACAGTATAAGAAAAAATTTCGTGAAAATCGTTAGAAAGTTTTTAAAATAGCAAGAGCCTTACATCCTCGTTATGATGTGTTTTCGGCGTTTCAATAACCATAGAAAAGCCTATTTTTAGTTGCTCTTTTTGACTAAACTAGTCCTTGACTATGTCACCCTTCTTTTTAGGGGAGGAAAATATATTTTTTATTTTTTTGATTTGAATGAGGCTAACGACCATAGCAGTCGATGCTCCTTAAAGTTAAAAAAAAAAAAAATGAATTTGAAGCATTTATATTTCCCTTTCGAGTATGTATACAATTTTGATTCGTACATTTCTTGTATGGCCTATTTATATCCAGCTTTTTTAGCTTATTGCTATTAATTTTATGTTTTTTATATTAATTTTTTTATTATTTTTTTCTTTGTTTCTAAGTTCAAATCCTAGTAAAGGCAGTTAATGTTATATGGATTTGAATTCTAGGTCGTAAACTGTTCTTTGGTGAATGGATTTCAATTAACCACACTTTTTAGGAACGGTCAACCTGAGACTGTAAAAGACTACACTTCATTTACATTCATACATTCATTATCTTCATTCATTCTCTGAACGTTACCATGAATCCGCCTCGGTATCCTTACCGTGATTCTGGAGGCTAAAGAGAAAAAAGGAAAAAAATACAATAGTATGCTTTATGTTATTGAAACAAAGTCTTATAATTTTGGATTTTAATTCACTAAATGATCCTGTGAACATTTCTGTTTGATTTCTCAATTTTTTAAATAAATTTACCTCATAATATTTATATTTCTTATCAGCTAAAGAAAGGTTAACTGTATAGATCATTACAACACTAAGTATAATACCGGATTAAAAATATATTTGTTCAGCAATTATTTATAGAGCGGTTGGAAGTCAAACGTTTGGAGGTTAATATTGTTTAAAATAATATTGAGCTAGTAGTTAGTAATTATTCTAGTGCCATCAACCGTCTTAATCTGTATCCCGATCTCCTAGTTGAAACGGAAATTTGTATTACTACACGAATGAATCCACCTGCAGGCACGATGGGTGATCGTCATCCCTGTAGAAGTTAGGAAAAGTTTTTTCAGGAATGGAGCCACCATAATGGAAAACAGAAATTTCTGAATCGCTTCCAGCCAATGTGTACTCTTAATAATCTAACTGCAGTAAATTCTTGCAAATTAACAAGAATGTTTTTTGATATATAGACAGATCCTTTTCCGATCTCGCTTTATCCCTACATTTAAACGAGACTACATTTTTTTATTTTTACAGACAAATTTTTAAAAAGGCGACTTAAATTTCAACAGTTTTCGATTTACATCCGGAGTATAATTTAGAAATTAACATTCTATCTATTAGGGAACACGATCACAAAAGTTGTTCATGACCTAACGGAAGACATTTTCAAAAACAATAAGCATATCGCGTCAAGCTTAAAATGTATAAAGAAGAATGAAGTAGTCTTATGTTACTTACTTTGTGAACTTACTGTTGAGTATTGAAATTAATATTTTATTCAAATCGATTTTATTCATTACAATTTCCACGGGTACTTTCATTAGTCTTGAGTCCGATTAAACTTATAAATAGTGTGTTTGTCAACGGTCAGAAAGGAGCCAAGAACAATTAATGTAATAATGGTTTGATATACCTTACGTTAAAACTAAATCGGGATAATAGAATTTTAAGATTTTCTATAAAAATTAAATTATTTTATGGGATTTTTAAATAAATCAAAAAAAATATATATATGCGAGTTAAATTTGAATACAGGACTAATTTTTCTTCTCTACTAGAAATTCCTTCTTTCCTTAAATCAATAAAAAAACTCAATTACTGAGCTTTTGGGGTCGAAAAAAAGACTTTTAAGAGTGCTTGTGAGGGGGGTGTTGAGTTTGTAAGGTAAGCGATGTATTTTGCTATCATTATGTGATATTTTATAAAAATTACAATATAAATGATTTGTGTAGACAGTTTATGTGTACGTTATTAATGTAGTTTTGTGTCTTAATAATAATTCTTGATTTAATCAGAAATCAACGAATTTGAGTGTAAAGGAAATCAATAAAATATATATATTTTTTTTATGTTGTTTATCATGGGCGAAAAACATCTCCATGTTATCATCGCCTGGAATAAAATTATAAATATCAAATAAAAACAGGAAGATAAAACTTAAAAAATAGTTTTATTTAAGAGCTTAAAACTAATATCACAGATAAAACTAAAACTAGGTTAAATTTAAAAATGGTAAAAAGTTAAAAGAAATATTATAGATAAATGTAAAACTAGGTTAAAATTTAAAGTGGAAAAAGGTTAAAACTAAAATCAAAGATAAAATACTAAAACTTAAAACTAACACACGGTAAGCCTTAAAACTAATATCGTAATTTCATTAAAAGTCTGTAAGGGGTGTAAAGAGCCAATTAATAGATAACAAAAAAAAAACTATAAAAAATTAAATTTTATTAAAAATACTTATACATCGCAGGAATAGGAGAACTCGGTCTACGATGTTGCGATCATTTACAAGAATATGACGAATTTTTTTCAGTAGGGTAATTGGTTTACTGGCATTTCTCCCGTCACCACCCCATTCGGTGGCTCTAGAGCATTAGACCGAATGTCTGTGCCTCAAACGGCTACTGTGCCTCGAATACGTTTTAGCGACCATTTCTCCTGGAGCTAGTTAAACTAATTGCGTGAACGGACAAAGCATGGCGCACAACACCACTTACTTCCGTGTCCCGCCGTTCACATGTCATATATATAAATCTAATTGCGCAGGCGCATCCGGTCTATAATTAAAATATATGACTCGGTCAATTTATAAAATTCCGTCAAAATTAAAACTAAAACTAAAATGGACAGCAATTCGCTGTCGCGCCTGGGTCGCTGAATGCCAGCAAGTACCTGTACACCATATTACTGCGCTAGACACAGTAAAGGCCGAAAACCGGCCATTGCCAGAGCAATATTCAGCTTCCGACAGAAGCAGGGTTGGAGACTTTCCCTTAAGAAACTACTGATGCCGGTTGAACTCAGCAACTGCATCAAGGAGCACTCACACGGTCCGACAATGCGGCTCTCGCCACATCGACTCGCCGCTTATGAGTGACCAGTTTTCCCCCTAACCTCTAAACTCCAGGGTGGCCCGATTTCTGGCCTCCCCAAGAGCGGGGCAGTCGATCATCATATGTTCATTAGACCTCCCCGCAGACGCACAGCTCATCAGCTGCCAGGAGGAACCTGAACAGATACTTCCCCTGGTTACGGATTTTTCCACAACTAGGCGCGCATCTTTAAACAGTGTCGTTCGGTTGGACAAATAGTCCCTAACCACAGCCTGCAGGCCTTCAAAAACGTTGCGGCGTTCTAATTCATAGAAGACAGAACTCCAACATAAAGAAAGAAATGCTGCCTCTATGTCAATAAAAATAGCCAAAACATATTTGCAGTCGGGGCTTTCCACCTCGGCAATTGCATTCAAGATGCAATCCTCGGTGCCAACCCCTTTCGTGAAGTCGTATTGGCCTCGATTTAGAAATGAGTCCACCCCAATGCTTTCGTAGAGCCGTTCCACAACCAGCCGTTTCTCTCGCCACCACCCCATTCGGTCGCCCTAGAGCATAAGACCGAATGTCCGTGCCACGAAGGGCTACTTGTACGTAAAAACGATTTCTTGCGACCATTTATCAAAGCTCCTAGAGCTGAACTAAAATGCGTGAGCGGTCAAAGCCTGGCGCGCAACGCCA
>JAAAKQ030070128.1:0-15469 GCA_010016005.3 Zanna intricata | reverse complement strand
CACCAGATACCGGTTAGCAGACGCTATGATGGCGCGGGGCAGGCTCAGTCCGGTTACTTATTATACAGACCCTGTATACCTAATTCATTTATTTATTTGAGTCATTTTTTTTAATGTAGATTTCACAAGGCCATTCAAGGGTTCTCTGCTCTCTTCTGGGCAGTATTTCTTTTCACTATACATGGCTGCAACAATACCTAAACAAATATTTATTCTACATATACAATATTATTTATTATATAACTCAAATATACATACTACATAATACTTATTTCCAAATAACACCATTCCATTCTCTACATATAAATAAATTTTTATCTTAAACAGCACTTTCTGATTGTAATGCTTGTAGTGAATTCATTAACTTCTATGTTATAGCTTTATGTATATATAAGCCTATTTATCTAATGTTACTGTTTGTTAGTAAAAAACTGACAAACAGTTGTAGGGTTTTTCCATCACACGGCTTATACATGCATACACAATTTAGCACATCAGTGCTATACTAGCACTCCTTGTGATGACAGTAGCGACTATTGATACAGTAAACATTTACATTCATATGTATCACCCTCATTCATCCTCTGAAGTAATATCGTATTTTGTTCTAGAGCTAAACAGAAAAAGAAAAGAATACCCACTTAGTCACTATTTAAGAACATTTTTTGGGATGTGGGTGCGATTTTGCAAAAATAATTGTTTGTAAATATTATTTTCTAATAACAACTATGCTTAAGAAAAATAAGATGTTAATTAGACAAAATCTCAAGATACTGGGGGTGACCTTGCTCTACGACCTCATCTCCTTGACCTTTTTAAGTTGAAAATGTAATGGCATCAATGCCCCATATATAGAAGTAATCTGACCACGTTTGGTCAAAATCAGTCCAGTAGATATAAAGTGATTTAGAATGCAAACTAAACTCACTGAAATAATATGAAATCTACTGGCCCATCAAAAATTACAATATCTTGAACAGTAATTTCGATTCTAATTGGCTGAATCTAAAAATTATTCCTTTTTGATCTTATGACAGATATTTTTTAATGATAAAATTTTCTATATTATAAAATATTAGTGGTCTTTTAGCACAAAACAGTAGAATGAATTTTATGATGGTTCAGAAACATCTGTTCAAAAAGAATAAAAAGTGGATCGATTGATTTCATTTTTTGACTACATAATGCGTCTTGGTATTATTAGTGCCTAATTTAAAAAAATTTTCCTATTTTATTTATTTATGTTTGTTTTATTAAAGGGAATGGATACATCAGCAGTATCAGATAGTTATGTCCTTATAATGCTTGGAATATATAAAAATTGGCAAGACACAGTTCACAGAGAAATTGATGAGTTGTTTGGAAACTCTGACAGACATGTCACAATGGACAATCTAGGACACTTAAAAAATTTAGAGATGGTAATCAAAGAAGTATTAAGACTTTATTCTACTCCGCATACATTACGTTTATTAACAGAAGATGTAAAACTGGGTAAGTTATTGACAGTATAGTTTTTCTTATTTATGTAATTTTTCTAATAATTATGTTTAATAATCTTCTGCTCTTTTTTATGAAGAGACCACAGGTTTGAATTAATCTTTTTAGAAATTTTCAGAAAGAAAAAGATATTTTTACAACCAGTTAACAATGTGCACTTACTATAAATTATGATGAGTTTCAAATGAACTAAACTTCATTCTTGACAAAGTTAACGAAAAGAAATTAATTAAGTTAACTTCATATACCATTACTGTTCTGACTTCATCTTTGTGAACTATAAGTATATTTATAGACTAGCTAAACATTATTAATGAAATTCATCCAGATTAATTAATACCATTGTATTAAATTCATCCATGTATTAATTTGAATTAATACATATTTAATAATATGAAATTAGATCACATTAAAAATTATAATCACTCAAACCTCTGAGGCAGGAGGCCAAAGTCATAATGATCAACTCTGGACCCAGGGGTTGGCTGGGACCATGAGCTGGGACTCGGTCTTTACGCCAGCGCCTAAAATGTAGTTCTCCTGTTGAGGAGACCAAACCGGGATCAGTTTTTTGTATGATCTCGTTGGTGTTTGGATAAGGGAGTCCCAGTGCCTCATCGCTGCCACCCAATGATGAAAGCAACGACGAACAGCAGCTCTGCAGTGGATTGTCCACCATCACCGCACTAGCTAGTCCTTCCGACCAGTGAACTGCGTTCAAAATCCAAACTGACTGTCTTCTTGTCTTATTAATTTTGTTATTTGCCTTTTAACAATTGAATTTTTACTATTATTTATTTTAAAAGCAGTATTCTAGTAATGGAACAATTGATTATTATTTTATCTAATTACATCATTTTATATACAGTGATTCAGAAGGATAGGGCAATACGTTGACAACTCATTCTAAAGGCTAAAAATAAGAAAAAAGTTTATATAAACATAGATCCGAAAACGCTTCGTTAGCGAGTGATACAGAATGAAAGACTTCGCCTAAGTTTCAGTTCCTCCGGATAAATTAAGGCTTCCTGAAATTTTGGGAAGGTAAATTGAGGGGCAAATTCAATTGTTTCTTATGGTTTATGAGCTGGAAAATCGAAAAAAATAGGTCCCAGAACTGTATCTCTCTTAGTTTCTAACACACCAAAAATAGGGTTAAAAAACATATTTTTTTTACGTTTGACGTACAATAACGTTAAATTGGGAATAAATCATACATTTTTTTAACATAAAATGTAGAGAATTTAATTATAAGAAGATTGATGTAAATAATGTCAACAGAAAACAAATCAAATTTTAAACATGTCAACTCTTAATAACAACAAAACAAATTAATTTTTAACAGATTGAAAAAAATTAGTCGTTGTGTACAGTAGAAAATAAATGGAGGAAGAAAGAATACTTACTGTTTTTTTATGATAATGATAAAATGCTGTTTACAAGTAATAATTCATGTGGTTTAATAACTTTCAAAAAAGCCACCGTTGTGGCTATTTACATTTTCTAGAACGTTTTTGATTGAAGGTGTCAAACTCTTTATAAGACAGCAACATCTGCAACACCTTGCAAAAACTAAAGGTACATACATTCATTTCTAACATTAATATCATCTATTCTAACCTTTTTGTGATCAGTTCCGACTGTTTCATTTACCGAATCGATGAAAGAACGCAATTTATCTTCTTCCTTCATCCAACCACGTATAGAACCCCTTCAGGCACACAAAATTTTCGGGAGAAACTGGCTTTCGAAAATCTTTTCAATAATTTCTAATTTTTCCTTTACAGAATATGTTTTTCATTTATTCAACATGCAAGACAAATATGAACAAATACTACAAAATCTGTTTAAGGACAGTATACAGTTGTCCTTAAACAGGCAGCAAATTGACGGTCTTATTGCCGTTACAAGAAATGAGTCGTGTGCAGTATATCATAAGAATTTCTGCTATTACTGCAGTATAATCATAGTTTAATTTTATTGAATCATGTTTTATGGACTTCCAATGCTTTAAAATTGTTCATATGATTAATTGATAGATGTTATATTAGAAGCGTATTGTTGACAACTTAAAGGGATTTATAGCAGTGGGTTTTATACCGATATTGAACAGTGAAAGGGTGAATATTCTTCATTTTATTAATTTATTTTTTTTTACATATTCAGATATTCTTTGGGGACAGTTTATAATCCGCGTTATATCAGTAACAGTTTTATATCGAGCCACATTATAGTGAGGCTGTACTGTTGTATGTATATTTTCTCTTCCTATATTTATATTCAGTGGTCCACCTACATTATTTCTACTACATTTCATTACATTTGTTCTGTTCTTGTTTATTTTCAAGCAATAATTGTTGCGTAGTACTTCATCCATGTCATTCGAAGTTTTTCCTAAATCTTTTTTACTTTCTGCTAGAATTTCAACCTAACCTAACCCTAACCTGTTAGTATACTTTCAAACTATTCTCTGCTTGCTGACTAAATCAGATTAAAATTTAAATAAAAAAATCTAAACCAGATTAAAATTTTAAATACAAAAAATTTTAAAACATAAATAATAATATTGTGTATTATACAATAATCGATTGGTCAGTGGTTGAAAATAGTGGATAGTGGTGGATAGTAGGCTTCTCATCTTTTGAACACCGGTATCATTATAATTTGTTTCATAATGACCCTCAATTATATACAGGTTCAATACAGCTGTAGAAAAAAAAATTTATTGACCTTTTTAGCATTTTAAAAATAATTTCAGCAAATAATGACGAACATAGTTTATATCAGGAAACTAAACTACACATCTACGTAGACTTAAGAAATACTTTTTTTTAAATAAACTTTAGGTGCTAAGCAAAAGTTTACTTAGTTCTTACAACTATATATATATATATATAAATGTATTTTAAAAAAGGTTAGTTGTTTGTACACTGTGCATTGTGCTTAAGCTAAGCATGAAGTCCTATGCTTAATTTTTTTTAGCTATTCTATTTATTCATCATGATATAAGTTCTTAAAAGTTTTTTAATGAAACAATTCCAAAGATCGAATGAACCGAAAAGAAAATATATTTTGTAATTCATCATAACCAAAATAATATTATTTTTTATGAAATAGTACTAACTTTAGCAATAATCTTACACCATTGTTAATTTAATTGCACAGACATATATTAAAAATAATATTATAACATTATTAAAAATCATTCCAATTCCAGCTCCAAGATATAAAACAAGAAGAGACATATAAACTTAAGCAGATATAATAAAATAAATATGTTGAATTTTTTATTATATTTACTGTATTTAATGCTGCTGATACTTATTAAAGGAGTTGGATTTATCTACACAGTTGCGGTCAGCATAATTGCAAATCAGACATTGACAATGTTGTTCGTGATCACCATGTATACTTATAAAATCATAGCAAAAATCTTAAAGTAAATATTTTCATATCATCAAAGTTTAGAGTGTATAAATCAAAATTAATAAATTAATAGTTATAATATCCATATCTTCTGTTTATCATATCAAAATTACAAAATTTTCGTAAAATTTACCTACATTTTAATCAATAAAATTTTTGTAAATAAAATATTTTCTGTATTTATTTTTTTTAATAAAAGTTCTTTGTAAAAAATCTTTGTTTTATAATTTTATTTTTTTTTAAATTTATCTATATTATAGATAAATATTTATCTATAAAATTATTTATTTATTCTTATTAAGGTATCAAATTTCTATATCTGTTATCATATTTATGAATATTGAATTTACATTTCTAAATTTCATTTATATATTACAATAGGACTTTGACTCCCATGAAGAACCACTATTAGTTTTTTTTGTTATTAAAAAATTACACTCAATTTTAATCCTTACATTTTAGTTTAGTTTAATCCTTAAATTTAGTTTGTAGTTTCTTTAAAGAAACTAAGAATTATAGTCATGTAAGGATTTATATTTTATGGTAAAATTGAGTCTGAAGCATGATAACGAAACTTAAAGGAATTAGAAAGACCGCACATTTATTTCTTTACACACCCTAGAATATACGGTCTGGAATGGAATAGATATGATAAAAACTTCATACTGGCCATTAACGAAATAAATATTGAAGATGTAGAGAAAAAGATATTTTAAGGATACTTTTGCATTTAATGGTAAATGCGAAGAAACGACAGGATAGAAAATGTAGATTGCTCAACTTGTTTTCCTTTTCTTTTTTTTTGCCACAATATTTTAATTTACATCTGTTTCCAATTTACTGGAACCAAAAGTAAATTTGAAAAAAAAATGTTACACAGAGAGAGGTTGCAGTAAAAATCCCTCAAAGAAATATACATACATAATTGTAATAAAACATTTCTATGGGTTTGCTATATATTATTGTTGTACAAGGTTAAAATATCTTTAAAGAAATTATGATAATTTTATAAGATTCCAAATAATGAACTACTTTATAATTAATGTTTTAAATTTGTTCTTACTGGACGTCACGAAGTTTAATTTGAAAATCAACCAACGTAAATTGAAACTGAAGGCCGTTCACTGCGTTTCAGAGGTATATATATATATATATATATATATTCTACTATTTTCAATAATAATACAGAAAACTAGAGATGTATCAAAATGTCATAATCTGGTGAAAACTACCTCTCTTTTTTTCTATTTAGCCTCCGTCCACTCTTAACAGTAGCCACTAAACCCGGCTCTAGAAACATCTCTCTCAGCTCCCTGTTCTTTCTGTTCTGCCACATTATGCCTACCTTACAGGGCCATGTAATCATATATATCAGGGATGGAATGGAGGAAGACATTGTAAACCTGGGAGTCAATAGACATATGGCGGAAGATAGGGAAGGATGGAGGCGTGTATGCATGAGGCCATGGACTGACTACGGTTTGTGGAGCATAATAAGTAAGTAGTAGCGTAAAATTTCTGTGTTAGGTAACAAGTTCTCTTAGGAAGATTAGATTAAATTGATTTCCTCTGCAACAAAATCAAACCGTACTATTTTTCTTCGAATAATGATAATAGAGCCGTTCAGTAAAAATAGAATAGCGGAAAATTCAATTTAATACAAAAAACAGAATCCGTCTAATGTTCGAGTCAAGAACAATGTACAATCGACAGCCAGTATTATCGTGATGTGTAGAAAATAGAGTTAAAGCCACAACTAGGGGGAAATGTAATCATTCTGCATGATTACATGAGTTGTTAGAAAGAAGTAGGGGGGGACAAAGAAATATGGCTTTTGGAAAGGAAAAGGTGCAGTGGACGCTGTTACAAGAGTGACAAGATGTGGTGAAGGCACCCAGGGTTCTAGGCATGTGAGGAAGATTCTCCTGGTCATTTTCTTGGATGTCGCACATGCATTCAATGCGGTTGGAGGACATATTGCGGCAGTTCACCTCAGGGTGAAATGCCTCGTAACTAAGGATGGCTCAGATCTACCGGACAGTGTCATTGGATGCCTCGCTGATAGTGGCGGGTGCTGCCTTTGGACTTTCTGGCCAAATGATCAGATTGTCATAACTCTGTGAGATATTGCAAAGAGATGTATATCACACACAACATTTGTAAATCAATTTAGATGTCTTGGATTTATAAAGCAGCTTGGTATTCTACATGAATTAAACACAACAAATCAATATTTGTTATATGCATCTCAAATGCAAAATTCTTTGAATGGTAAAACTTTCACTAATATTTATCACACTTGTTTTAGTTTTTTATTGATAAGAGCCAAAAGCCGTTATGCACTCTATGAGGCAGGAATCATGAACTTGCCAGAAAGATGGCCAAAGATTATTGAACAAAATGGAAAATATACAATTGGTTAAATTTAATTCTTTGTGTAAAAAATACAACTGAGCTTTATTTTGCACTACAAAACTGAAATTACTTTCTGAACAACCCAACAGCATATAGCATGAATTATATATGTATATAATGGGATACATTAATATTTTGCTTTATGCTATCTGACCCAGTCTTGTGGCTGTGATACAAATGAAGAAATTGAAGTAGAAATTAATCTGAACTGTTATCTCTAAGAATAATAATGTACACTCTACAGCCAGTTCTTGTGGTTAATTGGGTAAAAAAATCATTTGAAGGGGTAAATATCACCTGTAAATTTGCTGGTTAGTGTGCTGATATAAAACTGTATTTTTTCTAAACTATGCACTTGGTGCTTATTATTTTTTAAATAATTTTCACGAATGAGTTATGTCTAACATTAAGTTGTATACAACCACTCAATGATCAAGACCTTTAACATTTATATTATTTTATTAATAAGAGATTAAAAATGAAAACAAGAGCTCCAAAAAATGATGATTTTAGGAGTTTTAATGTCTTTATTTAACTCTGTGGTGTTGTAACCATTTTATTATCAGAATAATTAGATATTAACACAAAAAAATGGAAAGTAATTATATGTATTTGTGGCATTCTGTTTTGAAATTACATGACTTGTAAATAAATTAAAAGTGAAACTAAAATAACTGTATAAACAGAACTTGTTAAAATTGTTACAATTAATTTAATACCAGTGGTTTTTCAATGCCACTTTCCAGGCTTACTAATATAATTATATGTAAAAAAATATTGTAGTTCTCAGTAAAATTTTCAATTTTGTACTCATTTATTATTTTTTATTTAGATCATCTGAAATAATTTTGGATAGAATGTACAAACCGTGGCTATATCCATCATTTATTTTTAATATGATGAAGGTAAGAAAAGAAATGTTTCAACATATTGACAGAATCCACCGATTTGCAATTATGGTATGATTTTAGTTTTTTAATTCTTTAATTCTTATTTATGAATCAGTCCAATAATAAATAGATAAAACTATGTATATAATACGTTTAAGATGTTTGTTGGTTTTTTATTTTGTTTTCCATTATCTTCATCTCCTGAAAATTGAAGTGTCAGCCCGTGTTCAGTGTAAAATATGGCACTACAATGAAATATGATCTGTCACATCTCGATCGAAAATAAAGAGAGGAAGCACGGGTTTGAGCATATTTTAATTTAATTTGACTTCCCAACCTTAAAATCATTATGAACTAAATAACCATAATGAGAATAGGAAATATGAGTGTGTATGGTATTATTATTATTATTGTTATTTATATATATATTATTTTTAATCAAACAATCTTATAAGGAAGATACTTCTTCCTTAAAATTTGACATAATTAACAAAGAGATAAACAATGTAATATAGGAAATTAGTTACTTATTAGCGTTTGTTATTTTTTTTTTAGAGATTAGTTTGAAAGTATACTAATAGGTTAGGTTAGGTTAGATTCTAATTCTAGCAGAAAATAAAAAAGATTTATGAAAAACTTTAGACATGGATGAAGTACTATGCAACAACTAGCGCATGAAAATAAACAAGAACAAAACGAAAGTAATCAAATGTAATAGAAATAATAAAGATGGACCACTGAATAAAAAAATAGGAAGAGAAAAGATTACAAGGTAGAAGAATTTTATTATTTGGGAAGTACCATTACTAAAGATGGACGAAGTAGGAGCGATATAAAATGCCGAATAGCACAGGCGAAACGAGTTTTCTGTCAGAAATATAATTTGCTTACATCGAAAGTTAATTTAAACGTCGGGAAAACATTTCTGAAAGTATATGTTTGGTGTGTAGCTTTAAATGGATGTAAACTTGGACGATCGGAGAAAAAAAAAAAACTTGGACAATCGGAGTACCTGAGAAGAAAAGATTAGAAGCTTTTGAAATTTTGGGAATTTTGGAGAGCAGCATCAAACCAGTCAAATGACTTATGCTAAAAAAAATAACAAACAGTAAAAAGTAACTAATTTCCTATATTACATTGTTTATCTCTTTGTTAAGTATGTCAGATTCAAAGGAAGAAATATTGTTTGATTACAAGTAATATATATTAAATATTACGAATAATTTATTACAAAAAATAATCCTATATCGTTAGTCTTTTTATTGTATACTAGATCTTTACCGATACTTAACACTCATATTTCCTATTCTCATTACGGTTATTTAGATTATAATGATTTTACGATCGGACGGTCAAATTAAATTACAATGTGCTCAAAACTCGTGCTTCCTGTTTATTTTCGATCGAGATGTAACAGATCATATTTCATTACTGTGCGAAATGTTACACTGAATACGTTTAAATTTTTAAAAAATGTTATCTTTGGGATATACCATTAATATAATCATGTTAAACATCATCATCCATCTTAAACAATATATCATAAAAATTTCAGTATATAATATTTCTTCGATTAAATTTAAAGAGTACCCTTTTTCATTTTATTATAAATTTTTAATACTTTATTTATATACTGGAAGGAAAGAGTATTTTTTTTTTTTTTATAAATAACGATTTTATTTTTTCCCATAAATCTTTTCTTAACATGTTTATATAGGCTAAATAAAGAAAATAAGTCCAAAAGTTGTATTAGAAAGAAATTAAAATATTTTTATGTATGGAAGAACACTTTTCAAAGGAGACTTTAATAAAGGTATTGGACAGTGGTGGGCAACTCATCCAAAAAAGCCAAATATAAACAATATAAAATTGAAGTTTATTCAAAGAGCCATTTTTTTTAACAGAGTTATTAAAAGAGCTGAAAAGTATTTTAACTACAAATAGTTCAAATACATTTCGGCGCGCAGTAATTTGACGGAGATATGATACACATGTTTGCGAGTTACTACTCGTGCTATTGTTGCTTTCTAAACATGACTCTTTTCTGTAGGCCTGCGTTTCAAAAATGTTTACTCGTCTCTTACAAGGCAAGTTAACAAACAATATTCCGTGTCTAATTATACATTTCGTGGAAGAACCGAAGCCATGGAGTCAAAGAGCCGCATGCGGCTCGCGAACCGCAGTTTGCCGACCAGGGCTGGTATATTTTTTTTTTTTTGTTTCACATCGTTAGTTTATATCTTCAGAGGATGAGATGAACGAATTGTAGCGTGTGTGAAAAATGCCGTGCCTGACCGGGATTCGAACCCGAAACCTCCGGATGAAAAGCCGAGACGCTACCACTCGACTACGAAGGCCGGCAGGGCTGGTATAGACTCTAATGGAATTTACAGGGTATTATTAAGTACAAATATTTCATTAATTAAAATTTCATTTGGCTATAACTCTGGAACCAATGAAAATAACTACCACTTATATCATTGAAAAGATTTCAATGAGAGCTTATTACTGCAGTTAAAAAAAGGTCAAAATTAACATTTTTTTTTGATTTTGGTCTATTTTGGATACATTTATTGCACAACTAGATGTTATAACAGTTCTAAATTCAAAATTTCAACATTCTACTGCTAATAGTTCCGCCGAAATCATTAGTATCTTCTTTTCGTTTGAAAATTGTTTTGATCGGCTGTGCACACAACAATTTAAATTTACATTATTCTATTTTAGTTACATTAACTATTGTAATCGCAAAAAATTTCGGTTTACAGATTTCAACAGAAATATCCATTTTGACTATCCCCGAATCCTGAATTTGACTAGTTTCTTCGGTGCAACAATTGTACGTATGTATCTCGCATAAATCAAAAACGATAGCCGTAGGATGTTGAAATTTTGGATTTAGGATTGTTGTAACATCTAATTGTGCACCTCTCCTTTTGATTCCACTTGATTGAACCAAAAGTGTCCAAAAAAAGTCCAAAATCCCAAAAAAATTTAGATTTTTGACTTTTTCTTAACTGCAGTAATAAGACCTCATTGAGAGCTTTTCAACAATATATCACAACTGGTACCTATTTTCATTGTTTCCAGAGTTATAGATAAATAAAATTTTAATTAATTAAATATTTGGATTTTACAAGGGAAGGCACATCGGTTCGAATCAGACTTTATTTCTTTTTCTCTTATATTGAATTATTAATAATTATTAACTCATGATTGTAAAAAAAATTTACAATAAATAATAATTCGATAATAACAATATAAATAATATATGGAAAAAATCCGAAGTTATAAGTGAAATAAAATTTGATGGAATTTTAAAAATGTATACATATAATTTAATAAGTATTACTACAGCCGGCCTCCGTGGCCCAGTGGTAGCGTCTCAGCCTTTCATCCAGGTTCGAATCCCAGTCAGGGATGGCATTTTTCACACACACTACAATTCATTCATTTCATCCCTGTGAAGATATACTTAATTGTGGTTCCGTTGGTTAAACTAAAAAAAAAAAATTTATGTACTTTTAAAAATGTGTGTATTTAATTTAACAGATATTACTACATATGTGTATATGTAATAGATTTGGTGAAACATCTGATTATTTAATATTAATTGAAATTTATAATTTAGAATCGTATTATTTTTTTAATTTTCGTAAAAGGAAGTTATATATTGTCCACATCAGTTTTTTTTTTTTTTCAATAGGAAAGCAAAAGAAAAGTTTATTCCTTAATACTGTCTCAGTGTTAGTAAAAATAATTTGTTACTAATGTTACTAGTTAACGGTGTTTCCTTGGACAGTGAGTGTCGCCCCGCTATTTTATACTGGTGAGAATAATTTTAAATGCTACATTTCTAAATTGTTGTTTAGGTCGTAAAGGTGCAATAAAGTGGCCTCCCACATTACCGGATCTATCGCCACAGGATTATTTCTTTTCTTGTACTTGAGAAGTAATATTAACAAAAAACCAAACCCAAAATAATTAATGGCCTAGAGTAATTGAGAAAGCTGTTTTTGCTCAGTGTGATTTAATAAGTCCAAACTTATATAACTTGAGATGGAAACAACAGAAGGTTAGAAGGATGAATATTTATTAACGATGAGCTTCCAGTTTGTTTTATTATATTATTTAAAGATGAAAACATCTAAATAAATCTCATATATCTTGAACTGATTTAATTTTGTATTGCTTCAAATAAATAATATCAACTGTTCTACTTCATTATGTTATTTATAATAATTTTTATTAGTTGCTATTGTAACTATTGTAGTTGTGAAGCTTAATGTACCGGGTAGCAAGTCATCCGGACGATCGAGTTCAAGACCCAATCAAACCGAATTACATTATACACTTTAAATATTATTCATTTATTTAATTTTACACTCCCTCTGACGAAAAATGTAGGAGTAGTTTAGTGCATTTTTGAGGGGAATAGGTGCGATTTTACAAATTTTTTTTTGCAGCTTTGTTTTTTATTGTTATCAAATGTGTCTAGTAAAAATATTACCTTCATTAGGCGAAATCGATACTAAGAGTGATTTTATTGTACCCCCCTTGATCTTAAATTGTAAATTTGATGGCATCATTGCCTCATATATAGAAATAATCTGACCCAGTTTGGTCAAAATCAGAACAGTATTATTGGAGATATAAGGTTATTTACAGGGCAACTGAACATATACGTGTACATACCAACATTAACGTGTACAACAAAAACCCCAGAAGGAAATTTCCTTCCAGGGTTTTTGGTTCCTTACGTGTCAAAAGTCAGCCCACCGGGGGCTGGTCTTGTGGTTAATGCGACTTTGAAATTTGCTGATTTCGAAGTAGAGAGTTCTAAGGTTCAAATCCAAGTAAAGGTAGTTACTTTTATACGGAGTTGAATACTAGATTGTGGATTTCAATGTTCTTTGGTGGTTGGGTTTTAATTAATCAATGTGTTAAGATACAATTCTAAAATTATAGTTTACATCACTGAATTAGTCACCTACAAAAATTTCAATTGTGTATTTCTTTAATTTTATATTCTTCAATGATATTATAATTAATTAGAAAAGAATAGGTAGATAAAGAGCAGTTTAATCAGCATATTGTGAAAATAAACCAAAAACTCCAGAAATCTTTTGATAAATCAACAAAACATTGTTATTATGATAGAAAACCAACTAAATTATGTGTCTTTCTTATATTCATTCCAAATTTTTATCAAAATGATAAGCATGAAATTAAGTCTGACATTCCGATGCTAAACAGTTTGTAACTAAATTGTATGTCATTACTGGAGGGTAATAACATAACATTTAGTTTATAAAAACCAGGTTATTTGAATACTTTGGAAGGATTAGAAAAATGTTTTACTTAAAATGGATTTGAAAAATGACAATAAGTATAAGTACAGGTATAAGCATCTAGCTGTAATGCAATAGATATGTGCTGTACAGGAATGAAAACAAGGGGTGGGGAGATTATTATAATTACTTTATGAAAATCTAAAAAGTATAAAGAAATATTTGTAATCAAGCTACACACATCTCTATACAAAGTAAAAAAAGACTTAAAAATAAATGATTTCTTTGTGTGATTTTATTTTTTATTTCATAATAATATTTGTTTTATTACCAACTGTATGCATTTACTTTACTGAGGAAAATCTAAAAACTGGGTTGTTGAAATCTAATGACTGATTTTAATAGATACAGCCAGGGTTAAATTGTAATCACTGCTTAATATCTTTTTATGTGTTGTTAATCCTTCAGAAGAAAAACAATAATAATGCAATTTACCATGCTGTCCAGGTCACACTGTTGGTATTACTTTATGGAATAATTGATTTAAAACAAATAACTTATTATAAAAGTAATTAAAAATGTATTATTTTAACTAATTGTATAATTACATCTTATTAAAAAAAGTCATACCAAGAGGTCTAAGCCTGTAGTTACTAGCGACAAGAACTACATCTTTATTATTAAGTAATAAATCAGGCCCATAAATGTTTGAATTAGATGAACCCAAAACAAATTCTCCACCATATACATAAAACATAACAGGATACTTCTTTGGAATTGATGTCTAAAACAAAAATTAATACAGGAGCATATTTATTACTTACCAGTAACAAATATTGTGTTTTTAAACTATGTTATATGATTAAAAAAAAGAAGCAATTCATGATTACAATGAAGCAATATTTCTCATTACTGTAAAAGCTGAAAGAGGTTGCTTACATGTGGAATTGTATGAATTATTTGTGTGCATTACACAAAGAATTTTTTTTGTCATTTTGTTAGTAATCCAAATATTTTTTCCTACAATTTTTTATATCTTAAAATGGATTTACATGTTTTATTTTGAAAATATTACAAAATGAAAGTGAAATTGAATAAGAATATGCTAATTCCAGAGTGACATGAGGAATTCTAGAGATTATATTTTTTTGGCACTGGATTTTTTGTGCAAAAAAAAAGAAAATCTTATTCCATTGAAGGATTTAAATGTTGTAACTTACTATATCAGTAAGTTAAATGATAAACATGCCACTGTTTGATGTATACAGGTACACTAAAACTGAAATCACAGGTGATGATAAATTAGATATTTGCTTATGTTAAAATCCTCTGCCCCCCCCCACCAGTTAGATCTTTTATTTTCCTCTCTATCCTACCACTAAGTATTAGGTTCACTAACGCTCTTTTTTCTCTCTTGTAAATAATGTCGATAGACTTAAATACATACATATAACAGGTGTATCAAAACTGCACGACAATCTCTCTGAAACGGATTCTATATCTAAAAATAAGAAAAAAGTTCCCAATAAACATATGCCTGAAAACATTTTAACGAGTTATGGCTAGCGAAAGATTTCGCCCGGTTTTCAGTTTCCTCCCATTAAATAAATTTAAATTTGAATTTTTCAGGCTAAAAAACATAAGAAACCATAACAAACCATAACACTTACCGCTAAATTTGGATTCCCAGAATTTCGGTGACGTGTTATTTAACTGGAGGAACTGAAAATCAGGCAAAATCTTTCGCTAGCCGTAATCTGCTAACAAAATGTTTTCAAGCACATGTTTATTGGAAACTTTTTTTCTTATTTTTAGATATAGAATCCATTTCCGAGAGATTGCCGTGCAGTTTTGATACAAGATTTCACCCGGTTTTCAGTTCCTCCCATTAAATAACACATCACCAAAATTCTGGGAACCCAAATTTAGCGGTAAATGTTATGGTTT
>JAAAKQ030070127.1:9397-22500 GCA_010016005.3 Zanna intricata | reverse complement strand
TTTTTTTTTTAATCAATTTTTTTATGAAATATACTCCTCTATACTAATATAAATTAATTTATATTTAATAGATCAACCCAAGTACAGATTAACTGAAACAAGATTACTTACCTTATTTCATTACATAAGCAGAAGCGCTTCGCAAACTTAATTCGCATCATCAGCTGCATTACATATACTTCAAAAAACATTATAAGCTTGCAATATGTAATATCATATAATTTATATTCATGTTAAACAAATTAAATTTTATTAAAATCTTTCAAAATTAAATTCAAAATTTTCTTTATCATACTTTAAAAGCTTTTTTTTTTGTCTTCAGTCATTTGACTGGTTTGATGTGCTCTCCAAGATTCCCTATCTAGTGTCAGTTGTTTCATTACTTTAAAAGCTTATATAAATTTAAAAAAACTTTCATTTAAATTAAAAATTATAAATCAAAACAAAATGTAAAATATAAAACAGTTTAAAAATTACAAAGATTAATTAATTAAAAATAGATTTAAAATTTTTAATTTAAATTAAACTTTTTTTAATTTGTATAAGCTTTTAAAGTAAATTTTGAATTTAATTTTAAAGATTTTAATAAGATTTAATTAGTTTGAAAGGTTTTAAACATTAAATATAACTGAATAAATGATATTATATATTGTGAGTTTATAATTAATATTTTTTGAAGTGTGTGTGTTATTCTGTACTTGGGTTGAACTATTAAATATAAATTAATTTATGTAGATTTATACATATACAGCGTCTGTAAAATAATATTCAATGAGAGTTTTGAAAAAAGTCATGCTAGAGATATGAAGAAAATGCAAAACAGTCCAGCTTTTCAAGTACGAATATAAGTTTTACTTCAAATTCATGATCACTGTATGAAGCTCCTTAACATGAAAGATGCAGAGGAAGATTTAAAGTATTTAATGGCTCACAAGTTTGAGACAGTAACACTTCTTACTGCTGTTAAGTATATAATGAAGAATCCTACATGAAAATAACACTCACTGATGGGATATACAACTCAGAAAAGTAAAGCAGCCTCACCCAGGATGATTATCAGTTGAAACTTGTGAAAATATGTTATTCATGTATCCTAAAAGAAACAGCATAAAGAGAAAATTGTTTCGTAGAGTCAAGTGTTCTATATAAACTGTTTACAATGATTAAAAAAATGACTACTGGTTACAAACTTCCAATGTTACACAAAATCTATCCACAGAACAAAATTACATGATTTGAATTTACAAAAGGTATATTAGATAGGTTAGACCAAAGTTCTAACTTTCATTAAACTCTGAATTTTATGGATCCCCTGATCAATGTATATATAAATACGATTCAAAATAATTTTTAATAGCGGTTTCTAAATATTTAGTTATTTCGTAATTAAATTCGTTTGAATTTAAATAATTAAAATGGACTTTAACAAATCTATTTTTTTTGTGTTTATATTAACTTATCTTACAATTGATGTGATCTGTATAATGTATTATTATGTTACGATCATAATAAAGGTTTATTTATTAATTACATATAAATAAAAATAAAAAAAATTTATAAGCAAAAGAGATTTTGGCAAAATATTTTGTTAACTACCTTAAAAATAAAATAGTTTCAGACTTAAAGGTTATTTTTTCTTTACTTTGATTTGTATAATGTATTCCTGATGTATGTTTACACATTGGATACTCTATATATATAAAACTAAGAATTATGAAAAACATTTAAATATACATAAGTATGAGAATAATGGCAACAGGATAGTCGATTAATTGTGAATGTCTCAAATTAATTGTGTTGCCAAAAATCTTTTGCATAACTTCTTGTTTGCGGCTTACATCACAAATTTAATTTGCTGAAGGACATACACCGAACCCTAGGAAATGACAAGAATGTACTAGATTGAGTATTGTTACTTCTAAGAAGAATTGATATACTTAATAAGATTTAACCCATCATAAATTTTTATATTATTTTGTTATTCGTGTTATATATATTATCCTAATTGTTGCGTTTATGTTACTATTTCAATTTTATTCCTAATATTATCTTAATTTTAATGCTACTTTACTAATATTTTAATATCTGAGAAGGAGCCTCTTGTAATTATTTTGACCTGGGCAACGGTAGCGTGACAGTGTTTTTCATTTTTAAAGAAGAAAAAACTTCTTGCTACAAAAACACAATAATTGGATTATTAGCAACTCAAGAATCAGTGGAAGTGAGTATAAAAATAATCCAAAAAGAAAATGAAAAGATAAATTAAAACAAAATGGCAAAGGAAGAAAAGAGTATGGAAATATCAGTACATATAATCAGTATCAAAGAGATAGATTACCTCAAAACGTGATGACCTACTTTTACTATGCAACAAGCAAAGGAAATGTTTCATAATAGTGATTACATAATGCCATTTATCATGTATATATCATCATCAGCTCATAGTATTAAGTAAATTTATTTGAAGAGTCAAAGCGACCTCTTATATGAGTGAATGATTTTTGAGATTAATTATCTAGAAAATTATATTATATTTTCAGTCAATATATTTGTGAATCATCTGAAATTCATACATAAATAATAATACTCTCCACTGTTAATTTATAATAAAAAAAAAAATTAATAATAATAGTAATCTGAAAAGATTAATTAAATCTAATAATTAATCTGTAAAATTAATTCATTAAAAAAAATGTTAAAAGAATATTTTTATAAGAAAAAAAAAGCTGTAATACAGAATGGATAAAAAAATAAATTGAATGCGAGTTAATTAATCACTATGATATTTAATAACTATTTAAAATCTTATCTAACTTTAAATTAGTAAAATTTAATTAAAATATAAAAACACCATACTTCTAGACTATAAGACCACACTCGGAAATTAAAAGTTAAAAAAATTAAACATCTGATGAAATTAAAATTAAAATTAAGCATCTGAAGGAATTAAGTTAATATAACAAAATTTTCAGAAAAGAGATCCTTTTTTTATCTAGCTACAAAACAAACACAATCAATAATTCCCCCATATTGAGAATGTGCAGGATTGTAGTGTAGAATTTACGATATTAAGATCAGTAATTTGATTAATTCATCACATTGATTTTTTTAAATTGGATGAATATATTTTTGTAAAGACCACTTACATAGTATTATACAAACTACAAAAAAAAACAAATTTGTAGAATTTTAATGTACCATCTATGGCAGATTATATTATACACAGATTTATTATTTAAGGTATTTTAAACATTAACATATATTTTTATATTTGGTTATGTAATGAATGAAATGTTAACATGGTGTTTGTAATCTGCGCTTTATCGACTCCTTCTGTTAAACTTTCCAAATTTTATATTACGGTTAAACCCATTAATTTTAAATAAATAGATTATATATCATTCTTTATTAAATCAGTAAGTAATAATACATTTTTTCATTTTTTTTAAATAAAATAATTCTGACACGGATGCAATATGTAGCCTACCTTTACAGAATATTATTTAATAACATAAGTAACCTCATAACAATCTAAACAGGTGAAAAATATAAATCTTTATTTGAACACTATTAGACCCTCAGTTTAATATAAGAGCATGAACTCTGTACTTCAATAAATATCAGAATTTTAAGTTATCTATAAAAAAAAAAATAATAAATTAAAAATTGAACATATGAGGTCTGTAAATAAAGTAATGAACTAGTTTTTTTTTTGTCATCCACACTGGCAACACCGTTAAGTTACTAGTAAACATATGGTTATATGAACAGCTGATTTATGTTAAATATTAATATTTTTAATCTATTGTTGCTACATGAGTATTAAACAAACTTTTCGTGAAACAAATTTTTGTTGTGCATTAAAAAAATGAAAGATACTAGTTATAAGCAATGTTGTGCAATTAAGCTCTGTGAGATTGCTACTGAAACAAATTCAAAATTGAAAAGGTTATATGGAGATGATGCTGTGTCATGAGCCCAAGTTTTTAGGTGGTTTAAAGCATTTTCAGATGGCTGGAAATCAGTTGCAGATGATCCACGCTCTGGAAGATTGCTAATATCAAAAACTGATGACAATGTTGAGTGAATCAGATTGTATATGGTACGACCGGTGATTAACTGTCAGAATGATTACAGAACAATTGAATTTGAACCATACCATAGTACAACAAATTTTAACAAACAAATTGGACGTGAAAAAAGTTTGTGCAAAATTGGTCCCAAAAAAAACCCTGACTGTTGAACAGAAAAACAACAGGATGGAAGAGTGCTGCGATCTTCTAGGGTGAATTGAAACTAATCCTGATTTTCTAAAAAAATGTTATTACTGGTGATGAATCTTGGATATTTGCGTATGACATAGAAACAAAACACCAGAGCAAGAGGTGGCATACTTTAAATTCACAATGTCCCAAAAAATAAACATGAGCAAATCAAAAATCAAAACTGTGCTAATTTGTTTCTTCAATAACAATGGCATTTTCTATAAGAAATTTCTGCCTACAGGAGAGACAATCAATATGTTTACCGAGAAATTCTTGAAAGACTGCAGAAAAGAGTTGCTCACGAGAGACCAGCCATCAAAGACAATTGGATGCTGCATCATAACAATGCACTTGTCACACTGCACTCTCAATTAATGAGTTTTCAGCAAAGAAAAACATTCCTCAACAACCTATTCACCTGACTTGAGTCCTTGACACATTTTCCTATTCCCGACTTAAATAAAACATCTCAAGAACACTATTTTGGAACAGTAGAAAACAAAAAAAAAAATGTAACTGGCTATCTGAAGGATATTACGGTTTCTGACTTCCAACACTATGAAGAGTGAGAAACCATTTGAAGCATTGTGTGGCTTCCCAAGGGAACTATTTTGAAGGTGAGTCCAGGAATAATTGCAGTGTAAAAAAAACGTCTTTCTGAACCAGTTCATTACTTTACTTACAGTCCTCATAAGATTATCATGTTATTAGCAGAAATTCATGAAGGGAATGTATTTCTTTAAACACTTTCAAATATAAGGATACTGCCTAAAAATAAATTTGATTGTAATATTATTAATATTTTTAGAAGACTTGGTATTAAGCATATCAGATAACATATGTAGTCCCTTAAGCAAATTTTCTGTGATATTACCATATTATGCCTACACCAACTGGATACAAATAGTTACACTACTGTCAAGTACTTAGTCACTAACATCAAGTCTATAACTTATAATGTAAGTTCTGTACTAAGTGATTTGACAGCAGAGTGTGACTTTTGCTCCTCCAGCTGACGATTTCTGGGTAATGAAGCAATTAACAAGCCTTTATGTTTACATAAATCTGTTCACACTATCACCATTCATTCGGCTTCCTGTCTTTCATTAGGCACATCACATTATATAATTTTTATTTATTTTAATATTAAAAGTTAAATTTTAATTTCATTGATTTATCAAATGCATAATCAATTTTTGATAAATTAATAATTATGAAGATAATGGAGTTACACAATTTTCAAACACACCGATTAATTTTTTTTTAAAAGATAATGAATGCAAAATAAAAATATTAAATAATTTGTAAAACTGCTTAATATACTACCTTATTTTTTTTATTAGATTTTTACAATCTAAATACAGAAATTTATTTTTTAATTGAAGATTTATTTTTTCAGATTTATTCAATTTCACATGCTATAACAACTGCTGTAAGTAAAAGAGTTTTAACTTTCCAAGAAGCAGCAAAGGAAACATAATAAATGTACAAAAAAAGGAGAGAAAAGTTAAAGGAAAAATTGAAAGAATTTTGAAAAAGAAACTAGTAACGACTATCTTATAATCTAGAAAAATATGGTAACTAAAAAAACAAAAAGTTTTTGAAATTTTATAAAAAAAAAAACATGTCACACATTACAAATTACAAATGTTATATTTATAAGACTAATATCGTAATAACAATTATTATTAATAATATAACTGTACAAATATATTGTCTTTTCTTATTAAAATATAGGGAAAAGTGAGTTATTAAATGCTATTATTTATACATACAAATTAATATTTATATGATTTATATCATACAAATATTATTTATTCAAATTTTTATTACACTAACACTAAACATATGTATTACATTAAACAATGTCTTACAACATTTTATGTAAGTTTATATATATATATATAATACAATATTTATTATGTATGATAAAGTATAACAGATTTTCCTCTAGACTTTTTTTCTAAACACGACGAGTAATGAGCAAGTGACATGAGCAAACATAGAAGAAATTATCTACCACAATCATATGAAAAGTTAATATAAGTGATTGATTAATATATATTTTTAATTTAAAAAATTAATAATATTTTTTTAATTCTATTATTTGACAATATCTTATCACAAGTTATATATTATCTTAATATTTATCACAATACTGTAAACTTGTCATATGAAATTATTTCTAATTAATATCTTTAATAAAAAAAAATTAAAAATATGGACTGTTTTAAAATTTCATAAATTAAATCAACATAAGTGAATATAATAAAACTATGGTGAAATTACAAATTGATCAGTTATTTTGTTATTTGGTCGATACACTAAGAAAAATTTTAATTATACATTATCATCATAGTATTAATATAGTCATGCGATAAGGATTACAATGCACTATTATAAATCTTTTCTCCGTCTACTAAAATCTTTTCTTCCAGTTCTCAATTATAATACTACATAATATATAAGCGGAAGACAATATTGTAAAGCCTGGTAATGCTACTATACTCGAACACTCTAACTAATCTGCTAGTAGCTGAAGGATTTTTACACAAAATATTAACCCATTTTGTACTAGGACTCGCTCGCTTTGAAGTGATATTCAAAGTGAAAAATGGAACTTCAGGCAACAATCGTCTGATATATTGATTAGATTGGCTTTGAAGCACTTAATCAGAATTAATTCCTTAATCTTAAATAGTCCAAAGAATCTCACATCTTTTATAGCTCTTTTAAAGATAAACAAATATAAAATATTTTTTCAAACACTTAAATTCTTAAAATAATTTTACAAACATAGAGATGGGGAAAAAAGACGATCTTCATCTATTTTTATCTGAAGAGAGTATAATATTAATATTTTTGATTAACAAAATAATTGTCTATTTTTCCTAATATTATTAGTTTTGTCATAGCAAGAAAACTTTGCACTAAATGGTAATGTAGATGTAAGATTATGTTAGTTGTTCGATGTTAAAACCTAAAATTGAAGAAAGGAAACTAGAATAATTAAAATTTTAATTCCACAAATTAATTAGGTAAAAAAAGCATAAATATATCCAGTCACAGTTGGTTAATTAATTAATTAAACTTAAACATTAACTAAAAATATTATGAAATTTATAAATATTATACAAGTATTCAAGTACTCATTCTCCCTCTCACTGGACCTGTATATTTTTGAAGATCTGCCTATTTGATAACTGAAACTTAGATAATAGTGAATCCTATATAGCTGTATAAAGAACACAGTTTTAGTTCAAGTATACATGTATACGTACGATACATTTAATTGATAAATTTCACACAATATGAATAATATTGATTGGATACCATCTGGAACATATTGGAGAGTAGCATCATGGCAATTGTAAAAAAAAAGTTAAAATGCCAATAGCCTAGTCTAGGGTTTCCCAAAGTGTGGCTAGCTGACTTAACAGCTAGTGTGGTTAGCTGTGGTATTTATTTTTTTAATGCTTGTAATTTTTGTACATTTCAAATCCCTGTAATCCGGCATTGAAATTTCCACTGGTGGAATTTATTCTATTATTAAGTGTTTCAATAAATAAATTTCTTTCTTTTCTTATTACATTTTTCTGTGAATCAATGCAGCAACAGATAAGAGGTTAAAAAGAACTCTTTAAAAAGCAAACTTCGGAAAATTAAAAAGATAAAGAAGAATCCGCAATAGAAAAACAGATAATCAAAGAAACTTTTATGACAATCTCTTAACAAGAGTTTTACTTCATCAAAGTTAAGTAAAAAAAAATATGATTCTGAATATTTAAAATTTGAATTTACATGGAATGATAAAGAAGATGATCAAAGTGTCCACTATTTGTATTTGTCAAGAAATTCTTGCTAAGAAAGTATGCAACCCAACAAACTATTTTAATATTTGAGGCGAAATATCCTAATTTAAAAAAGAAGGTGAAAAGAAGAAGATGGATTATTTTAAAACCAAATTACAAGAATTAAATAATTCAAAATATTACTTTCCGGCTTCACCAGCATTTATGAAAAGAATTCGTATCTCAGTTAGCTTCCTGAACTACACAATCTGGTAAGTCGCACACTACTGCATGGTCACCAATATTTCAATGATAAAAGACAATGTTGGAGTTATGTTTGGAAAGAAGAACCTAAAAGAAGTCAAATTGATTCTGCTTTCCAATAATATTGTTGCTCAAAGAATCTATGAAATGTCTGAATGAGTAGAAAATCAGCTTATCCATAAAATTAAGGTATATAGAATTTTTTCTTTAAAACTGGATGAATCAACTGATGTAAAAGTTTTTTACCAGCTGATAGTTTTCATTTATTTGTCTTGATATATTATTTTGTAAAATGATCATTAGCAGAACTGGAGAAACAATTTAAAAACAATTGGCACTTTTAAAATTAAGAAATTGGACTGGAAAACCAGTAGCGGGGAATATAAACAGATGAAGTACGAGAAATGGGGGAAGGTGTAAAAATAGTAATGCTGTAACATTTTTTAGCTTTCTTCAAAAATCTCCAGTTCAAGGATACTGTGCACTATTGATAAGCATTAGTACGTTATATATAAGTGTTAGTTACCAAAAATATACCAGAAAGCATTGATACTATTTTGACTACAGGCATAAAGATTGTAAATTATCATGAATCTCTCCTTCTGTGTACAGAAGTTCAATGGCTATCAAGAGGCAAAGTTCTGACAAGATTTGTTGAACTCTATGAAGAAGTTGAAATATTTTTGAATAAATAAACAACATGAAAATACAACAGCTTTGCTCAATTTGAAAGAAGCACCCTAGCTGACTTATTTAGCAAATATATTTCAAAACTGAACGAATTACAATTTATAATTACAAGGAACAAATAGAGCTGATATTCTTGCAATTTATGGTAAAATCAGGACTTTTACAGAAAAACCTTTTCTTGTGGAAAAAATATTCAAGATATAACTGCTTTGAGATATTCCAAACTTTTGTCAACAAAAATTAAGTAATGAAATAACACCAGATAACAATTTAAATTTAATAATAATTGTACAAGTGAACAGATTAAAGGAAAATTTTTATTTCTATGAAAAAATGAAAAATGTCAATAAATATTTTCTAGTTATAAATACATTTCAAAGTAATTTAATTATCAGTACATTAACAAATTACTTGTCTGAAGGTACTGCATTAAAAAAGTAATTGTACAAATAATTACAGTTTTGGTTGTCGGTGCAAAACACACATCTGTCTTTATGGACTATAGCTTTAAGAGTACTGCTTCTTTTTAAAATTTCATATGAATGCAAAGTTGGATTTTTGGGAATGATCACAATTAAAAAGAAACATCAAAACAAATTACAATCGCCAAAACTCACTTTGTCTCAAAATAACAGATATCAAAATAGACATCACAGATTTTAACAACAAATAAATATGTAATATATGACCTAATCCATATTTAATAAACTGATTCTGATAGATTATTGAAATTTTAACATTGTTATCATATTCTGTTGGCACCTAAGAGAAGCTAATGATATACAACATAATGTAACATAATAGAATTACGTTAATTCTATATAAACTACAGGATTTAGGAATTTTCAAAGTTCAAATCTTTTTTGAAAGTTTTGGTTAATTCTTTTAAACTAAATTTTTTTTGGAGATTTTCTTTGGAATCTCCAACGAGATTAGGTTAATTCTATTTTGTTGTTATTAAATGATAATAAATCACTTAATAGAAACAAAAATTAAGAGTTCTAGTTATCTAAAAATTTGTAGATTTAAGAATTTATTTATAGTTTTACTGATATTCATAGATTAAATATTTTGTACAAGATATTATAAAAGCATTTTTTGATTGGTGGAAGTTCAATTGAAAACAATTAGTAATCAAATACCCATTGGAGTAATTGTATCAAAATTATTATTTTACGAATAAAATTCCTCAAATACATATAACTAATACAAAGAATTTATTTTGATAAACATTTAAAATTCACAATGTATGCTAAAAGATGATCAATATGACTTATAAACAGTTGGGTTTTGTTAAATAAATACATTAATTTTTTTAGCAAGGAAGATGTTGATGCAAACATAATGGGGCACAAGAAGTAAAGACCTATACAAGATATTACATTGCTGGTTATAAGTGTTGAAATCATACTATCCATATGAATCAAGTTTTTTAAAATTCTTTATCTGTTGAAGAATTTTGTAATGAGTTAATTACAGATAAAGCTGTTGGACTAAATGGAATTTATCTAAGTTCCTAATTAATTTAGGAAATAATACAGAAAAATACACTAGCTACCTGAAAAGTGCATATGTTTAAAGAAAAAATCTATCTACCTTACTACAGCCTTTGATAAAGTTTGGACGGCTGGTTTAAAGTTCAAACTCCTTAAAATTATACAAATAGATTTATGAGAAATCTTAATGACATACAGCAACAGAAAGTTTCAAGTTGTATCAAGTGAAAAGTCTAGTAAATAAAGAAAATTAAACAATATCCTTTCCAGTTTCTAATATTTATGTTTGGTCTTTCAGAAATGGCAGTAACTAAAGGTAACTTCACAGTGAGCAGGTTACGATGAAGGTTTAGCTCACAGTTCTGTTGGTGTAGTTCTAGGAATGGATTAGAAGAAAATAATGAATGAGGTGATCTATGCTTTCAGTCAAACTCAATGAGGCACCAAGAATTTTGGTAATATTTTAATTTCAAATTGTTTATTATTTTAAACATTTATTATATGCGACACTACTGACGATAGTGATGAGAAGTCATCAGCAATGAAGTACTGATTAACAATACCTAAATAATTACAGGTTTTTCGGATATTCAATTAATAGAAAATGACAAGAATCGAGTGAGTATCAAACCTTTTTAAGGAATTCAATATCCAATTGTAATTAAGAATGATGCCGAAACATTTTCATATATTTTTGATTTGCTCAAACCAAAGTTGAATGATTGCATTATATATTGTAATCTGCACATCAATCCTGTTCTCGGTAAAGAAAAATTTCTGCATATTATTGATACTATAGCAGAAATGATTTCTTTGAAAAAATTTTGGAGGAAAATGACATTGTGCAAACCAACCACAGAGTTGGGTTTAGGTAAAGATTTTATGTAAAATCAAACTAATTTCATATTTGAAGTCATCTTGTTAGGCTAGCTACAAACCATGAGCTCCACTTACACAGAGATGTGCTCAATATATATTTACTCAACATAAGAAATAATGACGAAGATCTAAAAAGTGGTTAAATGTGACTTACACCACAGGCTATAGCACACTGTTATGATCTGCTCACCATGTCCTTACCCTCAGGTAACATTTGATGTCGCTATGAAGTCACAACTATATCCTAATGTGAATAAAACTTCATATTAAATGTTTCATGCTTTCTCTTAAGAAACTTAACCAAAAGATTAAAGTTCAAATTCTGGGATAGTATAATCAATATAACAAATTTTTGAAATATCAGAGCAATGCTTTTAATCATATAATGTTGTTCAAAAAATTCCTCCAAAACATAAATGTGAAACTATGAACTTGAAAGAACATCCTACAGAAGTTTTGCTGTACATTATCTGAAATCATTAATAAAACTTCCTCTTTAGCATTAGTTTTTTCAATCTAAATACTGTACTCATATCTACCTAAAAGGTCCTGAAACAAGTTCACTGAAACAATGGTATATTCTGTGAGAATAAGTGTTAACTATTATATCGAACTCTACTGTTGTTCAGGTTGTACCACCTGTCTTAAGCAGAATAATTTCTTTAAGCTGTAAGTTCAGGTGGATTAACAACAGCGATTAGCTAATTATATATAATCATTTACTGACAATAAAATCCAGCAGTTAGAACGTCACAGATCACTGCTATCAGATATAGGTAACTAATGTTAAATAATATCGAAGAGATAAAACTTCATTATACTTGAATGACCTCTCACAAAACCAAAACTAAAGTAGAAAATATCTCAAATTGATCATTCGGGTTGAATTGTTTCAAATAACACGACTTGCAGCATCGAACAAAACATAAACAATAGAAAGTAAATAGAAAGATCCGATGTTTAGGTGGAATAAAATCTATTCCAGAATGCAATTGTTCTTCTCAGCTGCAGATTATGTTACTTAATATAACAGTAAAATATAATATACAATGAAAATAGAAGAAATTTAAATCACTTTCTTATCAATAAAGTAACAGAATGGATAAATAACTCGGATGAATAACTATAATATTGTTTATAATTTTATACTTTATTATAATAATTATTTGAATGTTTAAATATATAAAAAATCTTTAGAGGCTTTTTTCTTTTCTTCATTTTTTAAAAAAAATTTAACCATAATTTAAATTATTTATAACATGTTATGCAAGTTAATGATTTATAAATTAATTTATTACTCATTTAAATACATATAGCTATTTTCTAAATTATATTAATTATTACTGATGAGATATGAATTTTTTAACATGAAAATACCAAGTCTGAACTTTAAAAGTTCTGCTTAATCTTTTTACAATAACTCTCTCTTTTAATGTTTATACTACTTACGATGTATGAATGTAAATGAAGTGTAGTCTTAAAACAATCTCAGGCCTACCACTCCTGAGAAGTATGGTTAATTTAAACCCAACCACCAAAGAACACCGCTATCCACAATCTAGTATTCAAATCTGTATAAAAGTAACCATCTTTTTGAACCTTAGAATTCTCAACTTTGAAATCAGCTGATTTGCGATGTCGTGATAACCACTACATCAACCTGGTGGGCTATAGGCTTATGCCCAATTACAGCTAATTTAACATATATATATATATAT
>JAAAKQ030070105.1:0-15470 GCA_010016005.3 Zanna intricata | reverse complement strand
TAAATAATATTCTACTATGAACATACTCTGGACTTGTGAAAATACAGCAGTGCATCCTTATACTGTTGCAAAAGAGACTGAAGGACGATGATATACATTATTTATGTATTTTGACCTCATCCAATATTGTTTTAACGATGGCTCGTTAGAAACCTTGAAACAACAAACTTACACTACATAGTACGTATATATATGTATATTGTATAAATACACTATAAAAATTGTATTGTAGAATTTCATTGTGTAAATACAATGAAATATGCTCACTGTGGTTTATATTCTAATAATTTATTATACGATTACCCAAAAAGGAGTTTAATGTATTTGGAGTGTATGTATGTTTGTTTGTTTCACCGTAGCACCTTAAAGCCTGAACAGATTTAAACCTCGCATTGGAATCTTTGCGTTAGCGAGAGTGTCATAAGCTATATATATATATATATATATATATATATATATACACATAAAATTCATATAATTTTATTGTAGTATTATATAACACGTATTACATATATTACATATATAATACGTATTACACATATACATGTGTATATATATATTGTATAAATACAATATAGAAATTGTATTGTATAATTTTATTGTGTAAATACAATGAAATATAAAAATATTTAGTATAATACTATAAACATGTACATATATTATATGTATATAATTATATAATTCTATTATATAATGTTGTAGTACATGTATATGTTGTCTATATACTCATTAATATAAACTATGACACTTCCAGTAACGTAAGGATCATACATTTAAATCAGTTTAGCCGTTGAGCTGCTGCGGTGGAACAATCATAAATACATACACTTCTTTTCAAGCAGTCGGGTAATAATTAAAATAAAGTGTTATATCTAGATGCGAATAGTCCTTCTGGCCACTCGAATTTTGCGACTTTAACTTTACATATTACTTTTGCTTAGACAAAGAATTTGACAAAATTCTCTTTTGTATCTTAGAAACAGATTTTGTAATACTAAATAGACTCATTATAGAGAATCAAAGCTCGCAATCACCAGCCAAGATATTTCACTTCGGCCGGACAGACATTTTTATTCAAAAAATCCTTTTTAAATGGATTTTTTATATTTTTATTAAATAGAATTTGTTTTTAATTTTACTCAGGATAAATTTTCATTAAAAAAAATTAGAAGATTTTAATAGTTTTCATGTATTTTTTTCTTTTATTTTCATATTTTTTTTATTTATTAATAGTCTTTTATCTCTTTAACGAAAATTTTATTTAAAATTTCCAATAATTTTTTTTTATTTTAAAAAGTAAGATACGATATATGTAATTTTAGTTTTTAAAATGTATTCATTACAAATGACACAATACAAAATATTTAATTAACGTTTAAGGTTATCTAACAAAAACAAAGCTCTTCATTTTAACATATAATAATATACTAATTAACTAATTTACCATATTTTACTTTTGATTTGTTTAATGTTACTAGTTAAATATTCAATGTACGAATATTAAACTAGTTCATATCCACGTCAATTGAACAACTTAGTTATTATGGATTAAACTGTTGTGTATTTAATCAAGAAACATTATTAATTAGAATAGTAATTCACTTGTTGCATGTTATATTGTTACAGTTATCATTAAACATGAAATTCAACTGAATATTTAACAATTAGCCTAACAAGAGTTTCATTGCTTCAGCTGGACTAGATCTCTTCATATCATTTTACAAGGTATATTCAGATGGTATTATTACGTGGATATTATTATTACTCCCTAATGTCTGAAAAAAATCAAAAAAATTTTACAGAAATTTTCAGGAATATTTTAATGTCAAAGATTAAGAAAATGATTGCAATTAGAAAAAAATGTTTTGAAAATGACTTTCGTGTTGATATTTTTGAAAAGTACACGTGTATTTTTATTTTATAACCTGAATTTTTATTAATAAAATGACTTACTTATACAGTTTTTGAACAAAATTGCCAAAAGGATAAAAAATATTTAGTAAAAATATTTGTATTCAAATTGACTCACTTGATCAAATTATATTTTTACCTTAAAAGTTATTTAATTTTGAAAGTATACTTGAGACAAAAAATTTTTGATATTTTTCTGGCATTAATTCTTTCATAGTGGAAAAAAGATAACTGAAAATAAAAAAATGTAATTTAACAAAAAAATTCAATAAAATTTTTATTGGATTTCCTACCACTAATAATGCCTCCAAAATATTTCTTTTTTCACTAGCATTACTACTATGCCTAGGAAGACAAAAAATGTAATAAATATAGATATCTTTTTTTAAATTTTTGGGAAGGGGGAAAATAAAGTAGTGTTAGGTTTGCAAATTTTTGAAAAAATTAACTCCATAAAAATGTCTACTACCTCTGGAAATGTTAACTTAATTATTTTACCAACAAACTGCTCTATTTACACGAATTGTAAAACATTTCATCCAAATAGATTAATCCAGTCAGAAGTTATTAAGCTTCAAACCCGCCAACATATTATGTGCGTACATAGGAATGTTACCCCCATTTATGTTTTATTTTTTGGGGTCTATGGGTTATGATACGTCGAAAGATTCAAGAAAACCTATACCCATTTTTTTTTATTGATTTTCGTAACTCCTTTATTGCAGCATTACTCTGGATATATGATGCCAGGAAAGTAAAATATTATAATCTTCGTTGACCCTCTTGAATAAATTACGTTTTAATTTTTTAATTACGAAAATTAAATAAGGGTATTTGATAACCCCCTTATTCGATGACTGCTCAGTGTAACATTATAAATAACCAACTACTCTTGAAAAACATTTTCAGAAATTTTACAAAATATTAACAATTTTTAAAATTCTTAAGTCGGATAAAAGTTCAAATTAATACTACAAAAGTTCAATTGTTTATACTAAAGTATGTAATTAATACTACATACAGTCTGTTTTTCAATATTAAAAAAGTTTTTAAAGATTTATATTTATTCAGCTGACTTGTACTTTTCGGGCTTAAAAGCTTACTTACTTGAATAAGTTGCACAGTTTGGCGTATTGTTAGCCGTCAAGGATAATAGAATAAGGTTAATAGTAAATATAACTGAGGTTAAAGAATTATATAATTAGTTTACTAAAATACATGGGTACCGTGATGTCACTAGTATGATAATAATTAGACTGAAAATCAGACCAAAACTGAGATAACATGCAGCAAATATTTATCCTATATTTCTTCTTTTTTTTTAACCAGTTTTTCAGAGTGAGAGAAAAACTGTTTAAAAATAATGTTGAAAATCCAATCATCTTTAGGTTTGATTGAATTATAACTTTCAAATTTTAAATAATTTAAGGATAAATTTAAGAAAAAATTAAAAGCATTTTAGATAATTTTCATCATTGTAAAGCACAATCTTGCTATTACTATTCTACACAAAGTCAAAAATATCCAAATGCGAAAATTATTCCTCCTTCCTATTAAACCTATAAAAAAACTTAATGGCGCCAATTTTATTCGTATATAGAATTTTTTATCAATTTTCGAAGCATTTATGTTAATCTGCAATGAGTCAATCAAATTCCAAGCTAACACAGGTAAATACATCCTCTAGAAATGTGTATAGTTTTTTCTGTTTTTTTTTTTTAACTAAAGTATCGAAAAGTTGATTTTCAAAACACTTACAAAATTGTTTTACTGCTTACTACTACACTGCTGCACTAACAACAGAATTATAGAGAGGGAAAGAAGAAGTGTTCTTCAATTTAGTTTAAAAAATATATATATATTTATAAATAATAATAATAATCAAATATAGTAAAATGTAGAAAAATATGAAATAAAGAAATAAATTAAAATTAAAAAAAAAATTTCAAAGACTAACATGTGTGATGGAGCAAACCAAAACCATTACAACCACAAATCGTTTGAAGTACCGAGAACGTCACGTAGTCATCCATCCACCGAATCGATCAGAATACCACTATGTGGCACTCATCGTTGTATATGGCTTGGTAAATGAAACAGCTCGATTGAAGGACAATTGAATTATGTATCAATTATCAAAGAATAATGTATTAATTGTAACCTTTCAATCAAAACAGTACTTTGAATTTGTGTGTGTGTGTTTGAGTGTTGGTCTTCCTTATATTTGCTGAGAAATGTACGAGTAGTGGTAAATACACATTTATGACCTCCCACACAACTTGGATGAATAACGTTCGTGTTGAATTGAAATTGGTTCTGTTGGCGGGGCTATTTATATAACGTTACAGTGAGTTTTCCGTTATACATCATTCAATTATTATGTATTGAAAAACAAATTACACAATATCATATGACAAAAGATATATCATTTTGATACGTCATTAGACATATCAAAAGAAAATTTTTCAGAATATAATTGACACTAAACAATTACAGTTATTGCTACCTTATTTCCTAAACAAAATTACCTTATTTCAGATTTATTGAATTTAGTAACAAGTCGAATGACAGTACAGTATTAGATTCCTTTCTATTATTTTTATAACACCATTTTTTGCAATATGAATTTATTTTTATTAATGATTGTCAAATATTTGTATAATTTAGCGTTTACTAATCTATAATACCACCAGGTGCACAGAATTACCATTAAACAATTTTTATTTTTAAAATGAGATTTATTATTTATATTTTAAATAACTATAAATATCTTCATATTTAAACGATTTTATAAAAGATTAATTAAAGCAATGTTTTTTGTGTTCATTAATTTATTTTTATTATTTTTTTTAACGGCAATGAAGGAATGCACTTACGCACTTCCTGCAGGGTGTGTGACCAGGACGCTACTCGTCTTGACCTAGGAAAGCTAAGTGGACACTGGAAATGGAGCCGTAGCGACCATTAATCAGTGTTACTCCCACCCCCTACCGACTAAACCCCCTCACCGTCTTTCCAGAGGCAGCTGGAATTGCCTCTCGGCATGTCATCGGCCAGCCTTGGGGTTCGTGGCAGCAAATTAAACTATCAGTTGCCCTTCCTGCTTGGGCTTCTGCTGCCGAGCCCCCTTTCGGGGTCCTCTTGGGATCGTTAGAGCGTGGCGACTTCCCGCTTGTGAGAAGCCTCCTCCAAGAGGCTTCCCGTCCCGCCCTACACCTGGCCTAAAGGGGCGGCATGAACATTGAAAAATGCGCGAGTGCCCCTCTCCCTCCCGCTCGTAACCTCTCAAACCTTAGAGAGGCCCGAATGCTTCATCGGAATTACCCCGACCCAGTACACTCTTGCGTGTGTCCTGGAACAAAGAATCTTCTGCAATCACTAGAAAAATCACTGGAAAAAGATTCAACATCACTAAATCATAATAAAATTATGTAAATTTTAACATTAAATTCAATATTTTGGAATTCGGGTGGATAATTTGTTTTTCATACGGTTTTAACTCGTGTAAATCTAGTTTTTGTGCCGTTAGAGGCCTTTTTTTATATGAAAATGTCGAACATATAATTGTTGAAACAGGTCTGTAACTTTGTAGTTGCTAAAATTAATTCGTAATGAATTTTATAAAGATAAAAGTTGTTGTATTTCAAATGTAAAAGTCAGCAGGCCTTAAAAAATGCATTTCTTGTTAACATAATTTATTATTTTTATTTTAATCATTACAGTTATATAAGCTTTTATTATATTGAACAACTTTCTTTTATACCCCGTGAATAATTAAATTATTTGGTGCCTGAGATTTGGAACTGATTCAATGGTGTTTTCAATTTCTTGCTGTCTTCAATGAAATCAGAACCAAACAACTTCTTAAGATAAATGGATATTTTTATAAAATACATATATATGTATATATTTTTTAGATATTTTTTACTGCTTTTACAATTTTTTCTTAGGAAAGGATTAAATTTTATGCTGTACATAAAGACAAGAAAGGTTTAGCATCATTTTGGCAGATTTTTAAGTGATTGCGTTAAAAAATTGTGCTTTATATAAAATTTTTGGTTTATAATCCTATTTTAAAATTCTATGTATAATTTTTTAAGTTGGAGGGGAAATTTTTTCTTTATTATTAAATGTTACCATAATGTGTGAGTATTTTTTTCAATATATCTAATTTACGCTACACATTTTCAGCCAGCTGGTGGGTGGCCATAAAGTTAGTTTTCCTTATTTTATGGCATTTAATTCATTATTAAATAATATGGAACTAATAAAAAGAATCTATTTAAATGCTACTAACAGTCATAGAAATCAAGAAATTACTAAAGGTATTTAAGTATTTTTGTATATTAATATTTTTATAAATGGCACTCCCATTATCATGGCCTCTGAGTTACCATTGTTTTATTAGAGGTGCACATATATCCTGTGCAATATAATATTTGTAACTCATTTAAATGTTATTTGTGGGGTCAGTATTTCTTCTTCTTTTTGATTTATGTTATGATTATGTTTTTATATTTTAACAGAAAGTATTATGTTAATTTTAATGACAGGGAAGTGCGCATTAACTAGACAATACCACCTTTATAAGTTACATAACTGATCAGTGTACATAGAGATCATTTTAAACCTTTCTATCCTTTCTATTTAAGATTTTCTAGTACATCCACATATTATTTTTTTTAAATTTCAGTTACTTTTATCAAGATAATTAGTAAATGGCATTTGAGAAGTTACATATTCCTTAAATGTTTTATTTTTATTTTACATCCTAAAGTCTATAGATGAATATATACTTGTGTATGCTTGTTAAGATAAAGACTAGCAACCAAAAGATTAAGGGAGCTGTAAACATTAAAACTTTTCAAAACATAGATTTAAACTTCAAAGTTGCATCAGCTGGTGTATTCTTTTAGAAAGATTGCTACACTTAATAATTATAATTAAAGTACAGCAGTGACATATTTCATAACACCTGTAACGGAAAGAATTATTTTCTGAATGCTCCTTTATGTTCTGTTTCATAATGAACTTGAAAATTCAGAAAGGTGAAATTATATCCCTGTTAATTATGAAACAAATAATGACATATAAAGTATATGTAAACGATTATTACCATTATAAGAGCTAACTAAACTGCATTTATAGAGTTAAATAAGTTGTGTTAGCTTATGAAATAAAAAATATAAAGTGGAAAACTGTTTTATAACAAAAAAAAAAATGTAAAAATCCAAATTAATTTTTTTTTTACAACTATTTTATAATTTGAGATTAAAGAATTCTAGTTTATGATTTTGTCTTTTGATTAATTCATGACTATAAAAGTTAATTGTTTGTGAAATTCATCACTGAGGAGGGGTTCCGTTATTTTAATACAGTTTAAAGATAATATACAAAATAGAAAATCTGATGTGGACACTACATGACTTCCTTGTACATCTATTAAATTACTTATACACATTTTTTACTGCAATAAAAAGCAATGGCATACCCTTACGCTATCTTCAATTAACCATTTACACTTTCTAAATGCCTTTTAATATTATACCATTTTCTCTTACACCCTATCGGTCTCTTAACTCTATAGAGCAGTGTAAAAATTATTTGAGAAAAATAGTTTAATTTTTTGCATGTAGCAAGTTGGGTAATTTTTTTAACTTTTTACGCACAAAATTCACCCTGTTCATTTTTCATAAATTACAATCAACTCAAATGATTGCCAGCAACATACTCGTACTTATGAATTTATTCAACTAAAACTTTGTTTATGCTCGTAGCAGAAATGCGAGAAATTAAGAATTAAGCAACATATTACCAGTGCCGTCTCTTAACTTTACATTAACTTATCAAACTAATGAACACCTTTCGTACAGAAATACTTAATCACATTAGATTGATAGCAGTTATTATTCTACAAGATGATACAAAACCTTCCATTAGTAACCTCCTTTTTTTTCTTTCTTTCTTTTGAAAAGATTCTATAAAATTTTAATTTTCTGTTATAATCTGGTATTAGTTACAATTTGACATTACCTCCAACCATCTTATATTTATTTCAGAAGAAATCGATGCAATCTCATGATTATTCTAATTTTTGGGTCTATATTTCTTTTACAGAACTGTGAATATTTTAATCTGGCTGGTATTATTTCATATGGGGTCTGTTATACATTTTTCTGTGTCATGCATTTCATTAACATTGATTTAAAGGAGCATATTATATTTCATGTGTTTTATAAATAATTTAAATCTGATCCATTTTTTTTTATTAATAGCATGTTGTAGAATTTGTTGCTTATTTGTATTAAAAGCAGATTATTTCTGTTTGTTTCAGCAAGTATATATTTTAGCATCGACTGTTTTTAATTTTTTGCTTTGCTGTTTTTTTGGATTAACTTTTATTTTTTCTTTGCATATTCATATAGAATTGTAAGAATATTATTTTTTACAATAATATATATTATGCAGTTAGGTTATTATTTGGTTGGCCAAAACATTCAAATTTTATAGTTTGATTTGTGGGATGAGTGCCAAAAAATGTGTTTTTTCCGTCTTAAATTTCTAAATCTCAGTTACTTCACCTATTAAAATTTTATTTTTTAATCGTTACAAAGAATAATATTCATTTACACTGCCTAATTTAGATTAAAAAAATTTAATATATAATTTATTATAAATTAATATTAATATACTATTAAATATATATATTTATAAATTTCAATAATTTAAATATTTTTCAGTTCTTTATTTTAGTTATTTAGTTTATCATTATTTATTACTAAAAAAAAAAAAACCTGTTAATGGGAAGAGCAATATTTGTTTAGCACAATGTTTTAACTTCCTGTGTAAATAATATTTTCAGTGTGTAATTAATTAATAAGAATGTAATTAGACTAGAGTAAATTAATTTATAAACTTATCGGTCTATGAAAAAATCCAAATATAATAATGTAATTTAATTTCTTAAGAGTACATTGTAGCATGTGGAGTCCTGTAATAAAATTAAAAATAACTTTTCTCTTCATTTTTTGCTGCTTTTGGAATTACTATTATACTATCATACATGTATCCAGTAATGAAAATCTTCTGTTATGGACAGGGATTTTTTTTTAAATTTCTTATTAAGATCCATATTTTTTTAAAAATAATCTATTTATTATTTACTGTTAGTATTTGTGAAAGATACTGTTACAAAAGTACTCCAATCTCCATTACAAATGCATTTAATGTTACAAAAATTAACTTTTACTATATGAAATTTTTTTAAGTTTTATCCTAATTGCTTATAACTAGTTTTCTTTCAAGAAAAGTTTAACATTTTTTATTGCATTACTCCTTTCTTATGTTATTGTTATTATTTTTTTTTTTAATAATAGATTAGTTAACAAAAGAAGCAAGTGAATTTTTCTTGTTAGAATTTTATAATTTAAGCAAAAAAATCATTGTCATTTATCTAATGTGATTTATTTCTTACTCCAAAGGCTTTTATTCAAATTATTTTATTAAGAATTAATATAAGTAGTAAGAAACATGTCATTTTTATTTTTATTCACAAGTTTTTACTTCTTCTTTGTGTGTATATATATTTTTTTTTCGCGAGCATCAACTTCTAAGGTTATTAGCTCTTTTGTATATATTAATTTCCAATGTGTATTACTTTGATAAGATTAAATAAAAGAAAAAAAAAATAATAAAAAATTTATATTAAAATATGGATTGTTACATCATCAAATTTTTTATGTTTTCTTGGCACTGTACAAGCTGTTAGGCATTTCTTAGAAATTGATCTCTCCTCACTTATCATATAACTTTTTTTTCAGTTCTTATTTATTGTTATTTTTTTTGACGTGATAAAATTTTCTAGTAAATTAACAAATCTGTTTTATATAGTATATTAGCCGGCCTATCTAGTCAGAACCTGAACTCTCTGGGCTCAGGTCAGCCCAGGCAAATCTCAGTGCCAATTCAGAGGCTCTTTTATCCCATGGACATTGAGCTTGCTTTGCTCACCATTTCCAATTTTTATGTGGGGGACTGATGCCCTGGACATCCTCAGAACTTGCTTTGATCACCATTCCCATCTACCAAGAGGGCTCCATCCTCTGGACCCCACACGTTACATTATTCTTGTGGTTCTGAGAATGATACTGATAAATAATAATTATAGTATTCAGAATTTATAGAAGTCTAAAAAAAAAACTAAATTACAAAAGATAGAGTAGTAGTAACTATGATATCTAGAGTTCACACCTTTGGCACACCTTAATGAAAATTTCATTAATTATTTCTTTGCCATGGTGGCAGAATATAATAATGAAGTAAAAGGATTAATATATTTCTTCCTTAATGAATATCTTTAATTCACAACTTATTCCTCCTTGGGGGCAAAGAAATAATTATTGTTTTTACTAGCTTAACCTTTAAGGGAGCGAGAGCCTCAGTCAAATGCTTAAAACCTTCCTTGGCTAACATGGTTGTATCCTACAAATTTGAAAGTAATCAGTCTGTTTTTTGTCACAGGATGCAATAAACATACAAACTTTACATATAAATATATATACATTACTTATGCATATACTTTATATACATTGGAAATGCACATACATAAATTTCCAAATAACCATGATCAGTTAGATAAATTTTACCAGATACATGGAAAAGTTATCCTTCACCCTACTTAAATACCCAGTTTAAATTTTGAGAATCGGATGATTGTTTGCAGAAATATTATTAGAGCATCCCATTGCATCTCCAAAAACAGTATCCCAGGGGTACCCCGTTTGTGTTACCAGTTGATGATGATGATGATTGATCTAGCCTCCCACAAGGTGCTCGCATACCTCACCACTCTACCCCCAAATGCAGTCCCCAAGGGTAACCCATTATTGTTAAATAAATTTTTTTTAAAATAACTTGTATAATACATATTTTATTATATTTATTCATGTGAAACATATTTTATTCATATATTTAAAATATTAACATATTTTATTCTGTTAATTCTGTATCTGTTAGAAGAACAGGAAATCTTATTGGTATTTTTAAAATAAACTTTTATATTTTTAAACTCTACTTGAGTTATTCATAATTTTAGCTACTTATATTTAACAAAATTATTGGTATAAAAAAGGATAATATTTAACAAATGATGGTGGTATTTGAAACATCAGTATTCACTAAAATAAGTTTATATTTTCTATCATTTTAAGAGTATCAGAAATTGTTAAATATTATTTTAGATTTTGAAATTAAAATATAGGAAATTTGGAACTTAAAAAGCATTAATTTTTTTATTAAACCTTAAAAGAATTTTCAAACACTCAGCTATCAAAACAAATTAGCATTTTTTGATAGAAAATACTGTTAATTTTTCGTTTATTTAATTTGTATAAAATAATTAATTAATAAACGGCGTTTTTTTTCCTTGTAATATAAAATTAACAATTAGTTAATTTTTTTCCCTTGGACACACAACGAACTGTCGTTATCAGCGTTCGGACAAAATATTATTACCATAAGCAATTAAAAATTAATTTATAATTAGACTGATAATAAAACGTGAATTCCGTACACTAAAAGCCAAAAAAACCACAGCAAAAACAACATTAAAATCTAACATAAAGCAACAAAACTGGTTGAAAGACTTTGTAATAATAATCAAAAATTCTAATACAGAAGCACGGCCTTAAGAAATAGTAAGACTTTGAATAACACAGCCGCATCGCTTCCACAAATATTTCTGATGTAAGCCCCAATTTTTAATTTCCGACTCAATGCCGTAAAAGACACGCAGTCAACAATGATGGGATGTATTGTTAGTTGACCGTAGCGAAGACATACGGATGTATTAATCTGATTCATTAGGTGTCCATACTTAAGATTAGTATGCCCTATTCGTAAACGGCAAATAATAACCTCTTCACGACAGTTATTTCGGATTGAAGAGCTCCATGGCAGCAGAGTGTCCTTGATGTATTGGAGTTTATTTTGTATTGTAGCAGTCCAGCCACTTTTCCATCTTTTAGTGTATGTTTAAATTAAATGAAATCATTAATGAAGTCATTAGTTGTTTTAGCTTGATGAAAGATATTTTAAATTTAGCCTTAAAGGAAACATTCCTTATGTTGCAATACCTTGTAAGCAGGTATTACAGCGTTGTTCCCTACTTCACACTTAATTTTTTGTTATTTCTCTAAGCTGAAAGAATATAAATATTTTATTTCGTTACATCAAAAATATTATGCTGCCATGAAATTCATGGACCTACACGTTTTCTTCTCTCTCTGGGAACACATGATTTAACAAAGATGTTTTTGAATTATTTGTTTTCAGTTTTCATATTATTAGAGCTGCATACTTTCAATTGGATATAGAATCATTCATTTGACTCAACATATTTTTTTTATAATTCTCTTCTGAATATAATCACACACAGTGTTTTTACAGCATAACATCAACCAGTGCATCTGAACTGGAAACTTCTGACTAATAACCTTGCCTACTGAAGATATCTCAACCCGAAACGGGGCTATCTATTACTGTCTTAAATGTTTATCTCGTAGTAATATTGCTAATGCTTTTATTCCAAAAGAAGGAATGAAAACTCTTAACAAGATTTCAACTTTTTATTCATCATTAGCTTCAGACTGCGACTGTCTTGATAGTTTGACGTATCATTTCAAGGTAACGGTTCTCTTAATTATACCAAATGCAGTGTTCAACTTTATCCGTCTACACCACTCACCAGATATTTTGACTTCCCCTAACTAAAAATCATACTTTATATTACTCTTACAACTTTTTAACCATAAGAAAAGCTTTTAATAACTTTCACAACAAATAAAATTGTTTCACAATAAATTAGGTATCATGAAATTACAACATTTTAAAAAAAAGTCGAATCCCAAGAAATTCACTTTATTAAAAATGTTACTACGTCATCCACATTAATACAAAACAGAGATGGATTATCAATTTCAAATTAACGTTTAAAAAATTTATGTTATAAATATAGATACCATTCAGACATCTTACTTTTTTGGAGGCTTAAAAGTTTTACTTCAGTAATTATTTATTTCAATATGTTGGCCAGATTTAGAAAAAAGGCTAAAAAAAACTTATAATTTACTAAAATAAAAATATGGGTTTAATAAAGCCTTCCTTATCCAATGAGGTCGAAAATAATCAGCCCAACGCTTGGATTCAACATTACGAGGAAAACCCTTTTAGAAACAATATTTAATTTCCCTAATCATAAATCTATTGGCTTCAAACTTTGGAATTTTGAAATATTGATAATTATTTTCATAATATTAAAGTTTAGTTTTATACTCTCCTTCCTCGCTCCTCGTTTATTAATTTTGTCAGTGCCCCTCCATATGTGTCATTTTTGAAGAATTAATTGAACCAAGATTAAATTTAGGTAGAGACTTTAATCAAAAGATAAAATATTGTAATCAAATTGGATCTGCACACTCATACGAACGTAATCTTCGGTAAATTTCAGTAAATTTTTTTGGACCTGATACCCAAAATTTTTGTCAAATAACTGTAACTTTTCTCAATAGCTATGCTGGTGTAGCAGCAATAAAGCTAGAGCTTGTAAAGTAAAAGTTATGTACTTTAAATCTGGAGAATGTGATAATGATTATTCATAGTGGATTTTTCTTGAAATCAGAGCTTACAAAAATAAATTGATTGAAAAACAAACTTATTAGAGTTTTAAAATTAGGTAAGGAAATGAACACCGCTGATTGAATTTATCTCAAAATAATTTGTGTAATTTGTTAATTAAGTATTTTATTAAATTTTTTTGTAATTAAAAAATTTTTCTTAAAAAAAATGTCATTTTAATAAAAACATTTTTAAAAAGACTTCTTTTTTTTAAATTTTGTGTTATCAAGATAATTAAATTGAAATATATGTTACCATTTTAAAATTTATCAATTTCTCCGTCTTCTCAAAGCAGGCTAGTACTATATGTACCATCACAATTTCAACAGCATGTAGTATTAAACCAGACATTCATAGTTATTGTATTAAGAATAAATTACAAATACAATATAAGGGAACAACAAAAATTCATTTAGAATTTCTAAGGAAATAATGTGTATTGTATTAGATGTAAACTGTTTTTAATTCTATAAAGATAATATTTGGAAACTAGCCGGTCAGTGCACGCTTCGTTCTCCTTTCCCGTCTAGTGGAGATCCATCTGGACCTCCTTAACTACATAGTTACCTATGGTTGTTACAATAATATTGAAAAATAACAATTAAAGCCTGAAAAGCTCTCTTTCCTTCAACGTTTCCCTCATTCTTGACGTAAAAGCTTTGATACGCTCCTCCTGTAGACAAAACTACAGCTCCAAGTCTGGATGTAGCGCTATCTGACAGCAGATAACTGAGAATCACGCACTTCAAATGTTTCAGAGAACTGAGCGAGATTCTTTCATTCATTTAACAGAATTTGAATAATAATAAATGTAACTTCTCCACCTTAAAGGCACAGTTTTTACCTTTTAACAATCCAGTATAGACAACTAAAATAAATAATTAGAGCCCGTAAGGGTTCACTAAATGATGCCTCTAAACTGTATGGACTGAAATGAATAAAAATTAACACAATTATCAATGTATATGGGGCATTAATGCCACTTAATTTTGGTCAAAATAAGTCAAAGATAAAGGGAAATACAATTTCTTGGGTTCCGAAAATTTAATTCAAAGGTAGGTTATTTTTTTATCATGCTTTAAAAGTGCTAATTTAATTTAATGCTACCGCACTAAAGGGAATTTTGCGTGTGTGTTGTATGTATGTATGTGTGTGTGTGCGCGCGCGCGCATGTGTGTCTGTTCACTAGCGAAAAATCCCGATTCGTTAGTACATGCTTCGAGGTGGTCAGGTGTATACTTGTTTTATATATATATATATATATATAATAAACATATCTTTTTTTTATTCATGTAATTCTCTTCGTAAAATAATTAACTATAACTAAAACGCAGGTAACTGAATGTACCGATACTAGCGAAAAATTTCCATTCATTCAATTTAACTTTCGTTATCTCAATTTTCATCATTCAAAAAAAAATGTTACACAAGAGTTATTTAATTTTGTACACCTAATAATCCCGTTCTGAGACGTCGCCCGGCATGGCAACTCGCTAGGATGGCCTAGCTGCGAAGGGCGTGCCTTCGCCTCTGCAGCTAGTGGTAAAATAAAAATTTATTTTATTTATCTTTTTCTTTTACCATAATAGAATAAATATAATGAAATAAATGATTAATTTCATTTATTTAATTTATATCTTAACCCCTATTAAATATATCGTGATGATTCTAATTAGAAATAATAACCAAGACTAACCAATAACCAAGACTATTAGAAATAATAACCAAGATACAGCAAGCTCTTCGCTATTGCGAACATTTTTGCGAAGAGAGAGAGCTAGTATGTTCCGACTCGCTGAGCGCACTTACTGCGATTCGGAACAAGGATACTAAGGACGTCCTTATTGCAAGCATCCTCTCTATTTTATACATTTTGAATAGACGAG
>JAAAKQ030070083.1:0-15471 GCA_010016005.3 Zanna intricata | reverse complement strand
ATACACATCATCCTCATTCATCCTCTGAAGTAATACCTTACAGTAGTTCCGGAGGCTAAACAGATAAAAAAAGAAAGAAAGGTTTTACTGACTGCTAGAAATAATTATTAGGCAGGTACATGCAGATTCAGAACACAATCAATTTTATTCATAAAAATAAAATCAACATCTGCACCTTACAGAAGCGGGAGCAGGCACACATGTACACGTATGCATACATTACAAATAATATTTACATATACACTGAATTTGTTAAAAATCAACATCTTAAATGAAAAAAACACAATATAAATTATGTATTTTAACCATAACTGACTTTATTTGACTGTATAAGATAAAATAAGTTTGTTAAGAAATTCTAAATATCCACCATTAATCAAGTAAAAAATCTGAATAAAAGTTCTAAAAAGATCTTCTGGCAGTAAATTTTCATTTATTTAAAAAGTAAATTTATTTTATTTCAGATGAAATCAATTAATCAATTAACAAGATACTCAAAATTTTAAGTATTGACTGGAGAAAGGATTTTTTTAATGAAGAGATGTAGATATATTTTGATTATTAGCAAATTCCCAGTTTTAAAATCATTAAACTTATGTATACAGACTGGTTTCAAGTAACATTAAAAGATTTTATCAAACTAAGATGTATGATTTTTTTTTTTTTTTTAATAAATATTCTGACAAACAAAATATAAAAACATACTATTATGTTAAAAATTAGAATGATTTTAAACATACTTGTATTTTACTCCTTACGACAGCATGAATAACAGAAACTTTTTTTCTACCTCCTAGGCTCAATTTTTTATTTTAATTACTGTCTCTTATTGGAAAGAAGGATTTTTTAATTAAAATTAACTTTAATATGGTTGAATGATTGCTTTTTCTAAGTACTTTTAGTTTATTCAGAAAATTACATAGAAAGAAGGTAAAAAAAGGAAAAAAAGAAACCATTTCATAATTATAAAGTTTATTACTTGTACTTAAAAAAAAAGAAAAAAGAAAATAACAACACTACAGATAAGTAAAATTTAGAAGAATTATTTAATGTAAACTTACATTTGAGCAATAAAATACTTTAAGATATTACTAAGATATAGCTTTTAAAAAAAATTAACCGTAATATATTTCAAAGAAAATGAATATTCACAAAACATAAAATATAATCATAAATAATATATTAATTTATAAAATAATATTACTGAATAAATTTACATTAAAACCTATTATACTAAAATAAAGTAATAATACTACAATTAAAAGACACCTTTATTAATAAATTATTTTTTACAGTGATAAAATAAAATTTTATTTATATTAAATAATTGTTATATCCTATTACACCTTAAATAAAACTATATTATTGCAGAAATAATGTTATTTTCATTGATAAATTTAATTCTAATTCATTCTTTAATTTACTCATTTATTTCTTAATTGTAAATAAATTTCTCTGAATATGCACTTATATCCACTGAACTAGTTACATTTTTTTTACAGGATAAAAGCATCAGGCTTTATGTAACTTATTGTAGTAACTAATCTCTAATGTATCTTAAATGGTAGCTAGTGAACCATATTTTTTAGTTAAGTACCTTATGTTGCTATATCTCTTTCTAAACTTTATCCTTCCTCACTGCCATAGCTCACTACCATTTGTACTCTATCCATTTACAAAGTAATAGCTAATATTAGCATTTTAATAAACATGTTAAGTATTGTTTAATTTGCTGAAATAAAATATCTCAAGAATAAATTTATTTTTTAAGTTTTGTTTAATTTCTTACTTTGGCTAGCCTACATGTAATTAATTAAAATTAAATATTTACAAAGTTATGCATTATAACTATGTACAAGATATCATGAATCAGTATCTATATTTTGCACTACCATACTTACATATCTATGTGTGTTGTATGTATAAATATGAGTAAACGCACATATGTATATGTCATACATATAAAATTTTAACTAACAAATTATTTGTAGTTTTTTTATTATTTGCTCTAACAAAAAAACTTACTAATTGAGAATTCTTTTCTAAAATTTATATAGATATGTTAATTATCCTTCTCAGATTTATTTTTTATTAGCCAAAATTGAACAAAAAATAATAATATCACAATTTCTTTTCAGTTACTTGATTTTTTTAAAGTAGAAAATAATTTTCGTTTTAATACTAATTTTATTTATAAATGAAAATTTAAATATAAAGTTAAAATAAGAAAAAAAAAGAAGTTAATTCTTTATTATATATTTTAATTTCATAAAATGTTAATAAAGTAAAATGATGAAATAAATTGATACTGCATACACATTAATTTAAAAATGTATCATATGCTTTATATAGAAAGAAATATCAGTACTGTCTGCTCTGACAGCAGAATTTAAATTTTGTACATTCCAAAATAGATAAATTTTATGATTTGGGTCTGTCAATTTTTGCAAAGAATATATCTCTCCAGAGATCAGCAGCCTTTGTTGGGAGTGCTCTGAAAAAAAAAGAAGAAAAATTAAAACATTTATTACTAAACAAAGTATTTAATAATACCCCAATTGATGTTTAATTGTTTAATGGCTAGGTTATGTTCACAAATATTTTTTCCTTCAGATACTCTTTCAATATACTTGTCTGTTAATGTGGTTTTATTTATATAGAATGACATACTAATGCGCTACAAAGGAATCAGAGTAAGCATACACTTAATGTAACTAATAAAAATAGATAATTTTTTGTACTAATTATCTCCTTTATTTTTATATTATTTAATTATTATTATTATTACATTTATATAATTATAATTAACCAGCCAGTCAGGGCTTACTTTGCTTGCCCTTCCCATCTGTCCAGCTGAACCCTCGCTGTATTTGTTATCCTCATAGTAGAAAGAATAATTCTGATAAATAAAATTTAAAGCCTGAAAAGCTTCCCTTACAAATGAAAAAGAAATTAAATTACAAAAGACAAAGTAGTAATAACTATTGTAATTTAAAAACACAGAATTTTGATGAGGAAAGATTCACAACTTCATCTCAAGGTGACTAGGGCCTCACTCAAGAGCTTTTAAAATCTTCTCTAGATAATACGAATGTATCCTAAAAATTTGAAAGCAATCAGTCGGTTGGTTCTCACATGATGCTGATGCAAACAGACAGATAGAACCCACCATTTTCTCATTTATATATTAGATTACAATTAGTATTATTATAACTTAATTATCTTATATGATTATAAGTTATTTAATATAAATATTGCCATTTTTTCCAAAATGTGATTTATAAAATAATTATTTTTCAAGAGAAGATTCAACAGATAATATTTCTGATCCTGGGTCTAGATTTCCAAAATCCAGTGTTCATTACTGAAGAGAAGAAAGATCAAAAATGAACTTTCACTCCATTATAAACTAAAAAGCATCATATCCTGCCTCTTGCGAACATTTAAAAATTCTCATCTTGGAACATTTAGTTTTTCATTCTTTGTATCACTATCCTTTTAAAAAAAGTAGATTTTTTTTTGTATTTTATTTATAATAGATTATATTAACCTCTGACAAATTTGTTAACTGATACAAACAGTAAATCTTCTCGTACTATAACTCAAAAATGTGTTAGATACTCAAGGTGATTTTTATACCAAATCCTATGGTATACCTAAATTAGATTTGTTATAAAATCATTATCTTTTCAAAAAAACTATAATTTTTTTTTCAGCTTTTATCATTTTCTGCCTGATACATTTTAAAATAATAATCGATATAGCATATGATACTTATGTATTCTTTACCTAACTCTTGTAAGTATTTGAAAAAAAAAATGCTATCATTTTACTTAACATTTATTTCTATTATAATTAAATATCAGATATACAGAGTAAAACTCTATCAAAGTTTAGTAATCTATGAAAATCCAGTTTATTAAACATGATTTTGGTTGTTGGCAATTTAGGCTTATTGCAAATCACCCGTTTTCACAGTGCTACTATCTAAGATGTACCATTTGTTGTGGAAAAATTTGTAGTAAAGTAGTTATTTATTATCCAGGATTGTTATATCTTATCTTCATTATTATCTGAATTCTACACCTTAATAATAGCTTTTAAGTCAAAATAGAGTCAAGCAGTTAGTTTGTCATGTTGAACATAAATAATGTTCTTACTTATTGTTTGTCACATTATGTAGTCTTTATTTCCCAGTTCACACTTAATTGTGTAATGATAATTTAAATTACAACTGTCTGTAATATACTGAATTACTACATGCAATAGGAATAACTGCAATAGTTTTCTTTAATCTTAAAACAAACATAAAATAATATTTTTATGTTAATATATACATGCATAATTTCTACTCAATAATTTAAATAAATTGTTGCCATACACAATTTCATATTCTGAAAAGTAGTGAAAAAAATACTATTCTTGATTTTGGATGAGGAGACAGATAAGATTTTTTCATTAATAATATCAGGTGTTTGAGATTAATGCATGGCAAAAACAATAAGACAATTGTCAATTGTATTTGAAAGATGACTGATATATCACTCATTTTAGCAACCACTGATAATGAATGATCAATGGTTGATCACACATCAACCATTGAGCTGCATTTTAGTGTAACTATCAATTAATTTATAGAAACTAAATTTCTTTTTGGAAAACGTTTTCTATATTTTCATGTGAACATCTAAAAACAGATTTCTAGATTGTTCACAATTCAACTTTGAAAGAGGTGAAAAAAGATAAAAAAATGTATGATAATTACAAATATTTCCCATCTCTGAATATTCTAAACATTGTATTCTGAAGAATTAGGCTTGCAAATTCCTTCAAACAGATATCTAAAATTATTTTTGGGTTTCTTGAATTTCAATTTTTTAAGGGATGTAATGGTATGGCATACCATCACATCCCTTACATGGTATGCCATGGCATACCATGTACTGTGTACCAACACAGTTACTACCACTATTACTGAATGTATGATGCAACTGGCTCCACCTACCTCTAGTTACTTGACTAAAAAATATATAAAAAAAAAAGAACTAATCGAATTATGGCCACTTCCTAGTGGTGTTTTTCAATAACAACTGGCACAAAATAAATTTTTACCTATATGAAGGATGGATGACAAATTATAACTCTATCTTTAAGATGGAATCCGACTATTATGAAACCTCCATCCTTCGGATCACTCAAAGTTTTGAGTTCTCTTCTGACCAAACTGTTGTTCTGAAGAAATTACATGATATTTTTTATAGATTGAACAGATTTATTTATCATTATTATTCTCACAAGCATGAGTTTAATGAAAACAGAGCAGTCCAGGAGGCAAAACCCCTGGCTACACAAATACATTATGTGACAGGAACCAAGAAACCATGTAGAATTGGAGAAGCCTCAATGGAATGTTAGTATTATGTGATTCAATTACAATTTCACATTTACTTTGTTTTTTGTAATATATATATATATATATATATATCCATAATAAATATTTAAATATATATTTAAATATTCCATAATAAATATTTCTAATACTTTAGAAATTTATCATTTATAATAAATAATAAATTAATATATTTATTAATCTCATTAGCACTTTTTTTAAATTTGTATTTAAGGATTTTCTTAAAATTATTTATTATTTCTGCAAAATTTTATAACTTTTTACCTTGATTAATATCCTTGATTTATGTGTGTAATTAATTACTTGTATTTATTGACCTTTAAAAAGGTACTTAAGTATCTAAATTTTAATAATAAATATAAAGGTTGTAATATATAATTTTTTTTTTAATTAATGAAAATTAATTTATGAATTTTATTTAAATACAATTAATCTTTTGTTTGTTATGTGTATGCGAATTTCTTATGAATATCCATGAGTATGGGTTTGTGTATCTATCTTGTGATCAATAACCACTTACTTATAGTAAACATCATTTACATTAATATTTAAAAGACAACGAATATTATTAAACTTTAGAGATTTAATTCCAGACGTGAGTTAGTTAACCACATTTTATTGTTGCTATATTTGATTTACTTATAATTTCCTAATTACAATAAATGATAAAATTATCATACTGAAAATTGTAGAACAAAATTAAATGTTTAGAAGATTATAAATCTAATAAAAACTATAAAAAAATATAATTGGTTATTTTGATAACCTTATTATTCACTTCCTTTGTCTCCATCCAGGAGAATAAATCTATGAGAGGTTTTATTGTTTCCTGTTTAATAAGACAACTATCACACCACATGAAAATTTGTTTAAAGCTATAGTTCTTCATCATTTTCTTTTTAAATAGAATATTTTTTATAATAGAACTAAATCATTCCATTGGAATGATTAGTTTTCCTTTACATCATATATTTGACTTTTTTCTACTAAGCCAGTTCATTTATTGATGTAATCCCCAGCAGAATCAACAAAATATTTCAATCTAGGCATTTATTAATGGGAATTTTCACTAGCAGAAGTACAAATTTAGATAAACTTTTTGTTGAAGACAAAATCCAAAAATTTGATGCTTTCCAGGGTAATATAAAAATGTTCAGTATATGAAAAATAATATAAACTATTTCCCAACTGAAGAGATACATTAATTAATTCCTTTACAAAGACGCTATAAAAATTAATGCAAAGGCTCTGAGAATATTGTTATTCAATGAAAAACCATTCCTTGCAGTAAACAAAGGAAAGTATCACTTAAGTGTCTGAATATTTCAGAGGATTTAACCTGCTGATACCTGATAGCTGATACCTGCTGATAGTTATTTAGCTCAGTGAAAAGATATAGAAAGAGGCACTCCTTTCTTTTTTGAATAAATCTGGAATGGGATTGTTATTCTTGAAAATATGGCTATGTCGTAATTTTCAGGTTAATAACCTTTTAGGATACAGGGATCTAACATAAATTATAAGAAGACAAATTATAAGTAGCAGTCGGTTAATAATTTACTTTTATTTCACGATAAAAAGCCTTTTGTCACTATTTCAGAATTATTTTACCAGACTGAACTTCATTTTTGGTTAATTGTTACTCAGCTTATTTTATGTTGCCTAAAACGGTAAAGTTGGTATCTGTTCTTAAACTAGTCACAAAATTGTTCACTATAAAACAAAACCATATTATTGATTTTTGTTTTGTTACGTTGTAACAAAACAAAAATCAATAATATGTATTGTATGTATATCAATAATATGTATTGTTTTTGTTTATTGTAAAGGTTTGTAATGTAATGATCAATTTATTTCTTTTTTTTTTTTTTAAATATGGATTTACAAACACTATATATGCATAGCAAACTAAATTCTGGGATGTGTTTGTTCATGGAAGAAATTGTTCAAAGAAAGTATTTCTATAAGCAAAAATGTTTTTTTTTGTCATTTTTACTCAGATTCATATTTAGAAAAAAAAATCAAAAGTATTTTAATGAAATTTGTGTATACAAGTTAAAAATCTCATTCATTCTTTAAAAAATATCAGAATTATATTTTTGGTGTAAAAAAAATCAATAAATAAAAAATCTTTTATCACAATGTCATTTTTTCACAATAAAGTGCTTAATATTAAACTTAATGAATCAGATTATGAATGATAACAGAAAAAATTTGTTTGCCATCATTTATTAATTGACTGACAATAGTACTAAAACAGAAAGTTTGATACTGAAATTCTATTAGTTTTATATTTGCATTATCATATCTTTAGGATATGATGATAGGATGTCATTAAATGTTAAACTTAAACATTTATTTATTAGAAATTAAGTAACATGTAAAATTATTTTTATTAAATATTAAATTATTTTTACTTACTGAATTAATAATAGAGTGTAGTACATGTAGCCAGGAATGGTAACAGTTTTCTTGTTTTGTTTAATTCCATCAACTGCTATAGCAGCCACTGATGCTGCTGTAAGTTCAGGAAGTACTGATCTGAATTAATAAAAAAAGAAAGAAAATCAATTAGAAAATTATTTAGAAAACTGTTTTTAAACAATTAATTTTAATAAAATTAATTTGGAGAAATAGATTATCAATTTTTTTATGTTAATTAGAACCAGGTGGTTTGTAGAAGATTATTTCATCTATTCTTAAATCTTTAAAATGTTTTCATTCATGCTGAAGGAAATAGAAAATTAAATTTTTATTCTAAAAAAAATAAAAAAAAAAAAAAATAGAAACTTTATTATTAGAAAATATAATTCTGTGTGGACTAAGCTATTTTTCTCTGCTGATGAACATTCTTGCATTTTTCCTTTAACCCTTATAGAGAAGTTTAGAGAATTTATCAAGGGGGCAGAATATTTTTGTTACACAAATATATTCATAAGATCTTTTTATAATATATCCATTCAGTTAAACATAAATTAATTGATTATCTATTATTATCATCACAGACTTACAAATATATATATATATATATATATATATATATATATGGATAAATGTTTATCTACCATCATAGATAATCTATGAGTAAACATAATAAAATATCTGGATTTTTCACATTTATTGGGCTTTTTAACTGAATAAGAATAACTTTCAACCAAATTTGTACACCAGTGAATCTCAACCTTTTCAGCTTTACGACCTCCAAAAACAAAAAAAAAAAAAAAAAAATATATATATATATATATAATGAATATTTTACCCCCCCAAACCACAGCCCGTTTAGTTAAAACTATTTAGCTGAGTTGATAGTACAGATGCACGTATGAAGTATAGAGCAATTTACAGGTTTCAACTTGATGTGTACCTTCTCCCTATAATTTGGTTGCTTGCATAACTGCTACAAGAGGATTATGTTCAAACATGTGTATGATATGTTTGAACTCGTGGTGCTCTCAGTAGTATAAAAGAGGCATAAGGGATTGCAGAACATCAGTTTAGTTTGAACCATTTATTTAAGTTCTTAAAAGTATAGTCTTACTGAAAATAATAATAATAATTGATAATATAATAATAATAATGTTTCCGTTTTTTAGCATCAAATGGTGTAATTGCTCTTTTTTGCAATTAGAGTCTTATGCAGAATGTATAAATTTGTGAAAAAATAAAATAAGCCCATCCAGTGAATCAATTGTAAAAAGACGAGACTGTCAATGACAATTATTTATATTATGGTTTTACCTCCATAGCTGGATGGAAAGCTACACTGAATTGTTTGCTTTCATGTCCTCTCCAATGAAAGCATGAAGTTATCAAAATTAATCTGACATTTGGAAACTAAACATCTGGATTAAAAAAGCAAACTCTTGGAATTTTTCAAAAAAAAAGTTTCACATACTTTGAAAAATCAACATGCTATGAAGCATGAGAAAGCAGGAGAAGATACATGTGAAGAATATAAAATAATTAGCTTAACTACTCACACACTAAAAATCTTAACTAAAATTCTGTACAGAATAATTGAGAGGAGAGTGGAACTGTTAGGAGAAGGCGAAATTGGTTTCAGGAAAAGTATAGGGACAAGGGAAGCAAGTTTAGCACTTGGACTACTAATAGAAAGAATATTAGAGAAAAACAAGCCAACATACACACCATTTATGGACTTAGAAAAGGAATTTTAAAGTATAGACTGGAACAAAATGATCAGCATTTAGAAAAAATTAGGGTTCAATTATAGATAGAAAAACAATTGCTAACATTACAGGAACCAAATGCAACATTAATAATTGAAAACTTAAGAAAGAAGCTGTAATAAAAAACGGAGACTCTTATCCTCATTACTTTTTAATCTTTAAATAGAAGTAGCAGTTAGTAATGTTAAAGAACAATTTAGATCTGGAGCAACAGTACAAGGTGAAAAGATAAAGATTCTATGATTTGCTGATGATACAGTAATTTTAGCTGAGAGTAAAATGATTTAGGAGATACAATGAATGGCATGGATGAAGTCTACGCAAAAACTACCACATGAAAATAAACAAGAACAAAATGAAAGGAATGAAATGTAATAAAAATAATGTAGATGGAATACTGAATATAAAAATAGGAAGAGAAAAGATTATGAAGATAGAAGAATTTTGTTATTTGGGAAATAGAATTATTGAAGATGGATGAAGCAGAAGTGATATAAAATGCCGATAGCACAAGCACAATGAGTTTTCAGTCAGAAATATAATCTGCTTACACAAAAAATTAATTTAAATGTCAGGAAAACATGTTTGAAAGTATGTTTGAAGTTATGTTTGGAGCATAACTTTATATGGAATTGAAACTTAGAGGATTGAAGTACCTGAGAAGAAAAGATTAGAAGCTTTTGAATTGTGGTGCTATAGAAGAATGTTAAATATCAAATGGGTGGATAAAGTAACAAATGAAGAGTTGTTGTGGCAAATTGATGAAGAATAAGCATTTGGAAAAATATAGTTAAAAGAAGAGACAGATATATAGGCATCACACATATATTAAGGCATCCTAGAATAGTTGTTTTTATATTAAAGCGAGAGGTAGGTGGGAAAAATTGTGCAGGCAGACAACATTTGGAAAATGTAAAACAAACTTCTAGGTATGTAAAATGTAGGTAGTAATATGTAGGCTAAATGAAACAACCAGCACTAAATAGGGAATCTTGGGAGCTGCATCAAACCAGTCAATTGAGTGAAGCCAAAATAAAATTATAAAAATATCTCATGAAAGATAGAGACATGTATATTCTCAGTTGTAGTTTATATTCCTCTCACTCTTCTCAGAAAGGCAATGTAGGATGTGTACAGATTTGATGCATAAGTATATTATGCTTCAACTCAATATAAACTGCTTATGCTGAAGATAGTATAAACAAATAGACATAACTCCCACAGTATTATAAGAATTAGGTATTTTAAATAATTTTTGTTCTTTGCCAAACAAAATAAAGGTAAATATTTTTTAAAAAAGTTTTATTAATCTACACATTTTAATCTTTTATATGCATGAGTATAACTTTGATTGTTACCTATAGGCATTCATTTATCTGTGAGAGTATCTGTAATCTATGATAATGATTTATTTTGTTAATTATAATTAATAATACCATGGTGACTGGTGAGTCTATGCCACTTCAATATTTCAGTATTATAAGAGCCTTCAGTTATCTTTGTACCTTAGCAAATAGAGATAATAGCTGTCATACTATAGATTTTAGTTATAATTCTAGGATGATTTCATTTATAATTCATTAGGTTAAGATAAAATTTTTGCACAAGTTTAATGTTCAACATTCGTGAATAAATATTTGTAAATAGTTGTTCAACTTCTTGTTAAATTAATATAAAAAAAAACAAATTAAATAACGGCTAGTTTAAATTTTCCAATATTATTGATATTCTAAAAAAAGGATTCTATTCACTTTTTTTATAGTTTGAATATCTGGAAATTACTACTTTTACTTATAACTAATTGTAAATAAATGTACTACAATGAATGAAAATTAAAGTTACACAAGTTTTATATTATTCTTCTTTTAATTGAATTTTTTATTATTTTTTTTTTTGTTATTTACCAAAATTTCATGGTGAAACTGTAATTTACAGTAATTTATGACCACATCTGTATTAATTAGTGGCAGAATTAGTGTCAAATTCTTGTAGTGCAAAACTTTATTTAAATTAATTTAGCCCTTACAGCAAAGTGATTCCTGTAAAGCCATTAGCAGAATACATTTTTTTGTCAAGATGTATAGAATAGATATTATTTTTGTCCATGTATATTTACTTAAATACTACATTCATATATATAATTTTATTTATTGCAATAAATAAAACAGTAGATAAAGAAAATTAATGATACATTTACAAAAAGTAAAGTAATGAAAATTTACTTTGTATCCCAATGTTTGTATTTCTGTGGAGGACTGATGAAAAATGGATGAATTGTAGTTGTGTGAACAAATTGATAATCAAATCGAAGCTCTTCACGTAAACATCCCATTAATCCTGAAAAAGAAAGTATTTAAATAAATATTGTCTTAAATAAAGTTTATCAATTGCATAACTGTTTTGATTCATCTATAATCATTTCGTTACCCTTTTACTTTGTTATTATCATTTATTAAAATGTTTACATATATGTAAAACATATTAACAAGCACAGAAAATATTGTATTTTCTAATATATATTTTTAATAAGTAATTTTGTTTTTCATAAATACCAAACTAAACAACTCTAATATAATAGAATATGTTTTACACATATTTTCCATTAACAGTGTTATTCTGTAAACTCTTTTTACTTTCTTGCACGAAAAGTTAAAAGGAAGTATTGTGACTGTGGAAAATTTAGGTTTTCAGATTTCAGTCAAATTATCCATTTTGACCAAAAGTCCAAAATCCAACTTCTTAAATTAAGTAGTAAGCACTTTTTAAAAACTTATTAACAACATATCATAAATGTGACGTATTTGCTTTGGTTCCAGAGCTACAATCAAATGAAATATTAATTAATGAAATATTTGGATCTTACAAGGGAAAGGCACATTTGTTCGAATTCAATTTTATTTATATTTTTTTGAACCTTTTTTTTTAAATTTAAATATATAGATAATTGATAATTAATAGAATATAGATATTGATAATTATTGACTTCTAATTCTAAAACAAATTTTACAATAAATAATAATTCGATAACAATAAAAAAAAAAAATGAAAAAAATCTGAAATTACTAGTGAAATAAAATTTTATTTACTTTTCATTTTAATTCAAAAATTTTTATAGAGATTAATAATTATTAATAAATCAATATATTTAAATTAAAAAAAAAAGTTAAAAAAATATGTACATATGAAGTCAGACTCAAACTGATATGTCCATATTTTCGGATCTGACACATTCTCACTTATATTACATAACTATTTGAGCTATGTGAAACAAAATTAATAATTATAAACTAAATTAATATATAAAATGCTGATTGGACAACAAAAAATGTGATGCAATGTGGTGTCCACCATAGTCCTATTGCATAACTCTCCACTTTATTAAAGCATTGGAGGATCATATCTCACTTTCAAATGAAATAAGTTTAATTGAAGTGCAGCAAAAAATGTGTATAAGTAATTTAATAGGTGTACAAGGAAATCATGTGGTGTCCACTTAAAATTTTAGCAATTTACTTTATTTCAACATGTATTGTAATAAACATACTTCACGTATAATTTTATTCTCAGTCTTTCTGGTTTTTCACATGATCATATTTTGCTACAATGAATTCATGTTTCATTTGCATTTTAGGAAAGATTATACATACTGAGTTAACTGATCAACTCTTTTACCAATTGAAATTTATTTTCCAGTGACTGGATCCAGAGGAAACAGAGTTTCTTAGTCAGTCTACACGTAATTCTCTATATCACCTAAGGATATACTGCCTCTGTAGGTTTTTGTATCCTCAACAAAGATCTAGTAGGCCCTATAAAATAACAGGTACTCAACATGTTCCTAGCACAAAAATCATGGTAAGGGAAAGGTTGGTGACAAAAATAAACAATTTACTGATATATGAAACACTGATCAAGGCAAACAACCCTGCTCAAAAGAAAGTTCTGGATTTCTTTAAGACACCATCCACTTCCACAATATGGTGGGAGATCAAAGTTTTAGCACAGAAGTTGAAGTTAAATGCAATCTTAAACATACAACATTAGTTACTTGTTAATTGAGTGGCAAAAGGAACTGCACAAATGGAATAAAAACATTTTTCTATTAAAACAATTTTTTTTTTGTGACAAACACTAAAGTTATTCGGTAATTTTTCAAGAACTTTGGTCATACAAAATATTTTATATTCAAATAATATAGTTCCATAAACTTACTTGTTCCATTTCTCTTGTCATAATTAAATGTTTTAAGTTGATTTTTGACAATAATTTGTTATTTATTTATGAATAAAGAAAAAAAAAGAAACTATTTATTAATTTTAGATATATAAAAGACTGCCTACAGATTTAATTAATATTTCAATATTCTGACTAAACATCTAATGATATTCTTTTAAATAGCAAAAAATCATTCTAAATTTGGAATACATGGTAGTATCTAAATCAATAATGAGGATAATATATAAAAGATTATCATCATCTATGATTAACTGCTCCTTCTAATAGTTAGATTTCCAATTGTTATTATAACTATTCTGTGATTTCAAAGGATGTAGGTTTTTATTCAGTTATTTTTTAAATCTATTTGTTTTCTTATTCCAGTATTACTGGTATGCTTTCCTCTTAGGATATTCAATAATTGCAATGTTGTAGAACTGGTTGACCTCAAACTAAACAAGAATAACTTCTGGACAAGGTGTTCTTATATCTTGGACGTAGTATGATTTAAAATGTAAAAAAAAAATAATGTGTTTTTACAACTGTATGAACTTGGATTTTGTCTAGAAGACATTTTTGGTTAGACAACATTTAAAAAAAAAATGAATTTGTTTATTTTAAATTAGTCATATTTAAATTATATGTTGCATGGTTAGATGCAAAATGATCAGATAATGTAATATTATTCCATGACATAGCACGTGCTTTATGCTAATGAATAAAGGTCATTCTCATTAAAAACAACTGATTATTGTAAAATGGATTTGACTGTTATTCTATAGGTCTGCATCTAAAAGAGTTTCCTATTTATTTATTTAAAATCTTTATACATTAATTTAATTGTTGTAGATTAATTTTTAATAAAATTTTTATATTATTATGTATGTTTTATTCAAGATTTTGTTACATTGTAATATGAATTGTTTTTCATTTTTGTTTTAACTTGTCCAAATATTTTCTAATTTTTAAACACCCTAATTTTATGAAGAATCCATGTTTCTCAAACAGGATTACAATAATGGCAATATTATATAATCCTTTAAAATTACATTTTAATTTATTTTACTGTTTTGTCTTATAGGCTTCTATTGTATTAATTAGTAAATTAGAACAGCAACAGCTATTATTTAACTTAGTGTTTAAATGTGAAAGAAGTTTACTAAATATAGCTTTCTCATTGCCATTTACCATTAAATTATGTATGTATATACATATGTATGTTATTTACCATAATGATGATGGTTATGGGTAATCAAACATGAGTCATAAGTCATTCCCACAAAATAATCTTAACCATTTTCAATCACCACCAACATCTCATATCATGATTCATTAAAGTAAGTGAGGAGTAGAGAGTTTCCCTGTTACCATCTTTTTGACTCAAAGTATATTGTTGCATTTGAGCATGCCAAACTCACTAAAATGTAATAGATAAACACCTAAAAAATAAAATTCAACACTTCAGGTATACGAGGTGTGTTCAAAAAGAAAGGTGACTTTTCAATTTTTGCGGGCAACGTACATTCGATTATCAATTTTTTTATTTTGTTTTGTTGGTACATTCATCGTACATTGAACGTATGTCCACAATTTCAGTTATATAGCATGTTTAGTTTGTTTGTGAGAGGCATAAAGGTTAGAAGTGTTTTGTGTGCT